>BRDA01092045.1:0-20346 GCA_036984385.1 Crenuchus spilurus
TCTCTCTCTCTCTCCATCTCTCTCTCTCTCTAACTCTCTCCATCCCTCTCCATCTCTCTCACGTCATCTCTCTCTCTCCATCTCTCTCTCTCCATCTCTCTCACTTTCTAAATTTTTCTCTCGCTCCATTTTCTCTCTGTCTGTCTCTCACACACACTCCATCTATCTGTCTCCATCTCCCTCTTTCTGTCTTTTTATGTTCATTTGCATCTCTCTCTACATCAATATCTCACTACATCTCTCTCCATCTCTCTTTCTCTACATCTCTCTCTCTCTCTCTCCCTCTCTTTCTCTATTGTGAATGTGCTGAGTGGAGTTATAGTCAGATATAAATTTTTGTAAAACTTTTGTTTTTTTACTTTTATATGTCTGTGATGCTGAAACAACTTGTCAAGTAACCTTTAATATCCATCCAACCATCCATTCATCCATCCATCATTTTCTGCTTGATCCTGCTCAAGGTTGCGGTGAGTCCCCTTCCAGTTGACCAGGTGCAGGGCAGGGCTTTCCAACTATAATAGATTATATATATATATATATATATATATATATATAATTAGAGTAATGCTGCTTGTGCAGGTGTATAAAAGCAGTGCTGTACTCTAAACGTGAATGCATGATTTTAATAGAAGTTAATTAATGGTGATGCCTGGAGGCTTTATGTCTTCACTTTGACATGCATTCAACCAGCAGAATGAAGGATATGCACTATGTCACTTCAGTGAACAGAACAGTACATCTCTCTATCGCTCTTTCTCTCTGATAAAGAAAATAAGACAAACAACCTCCTCCATATCTGCCATTGATCGGCTGTGGAGAAAAGTGTAATAGCAAACCTGGGCTGAGAGTAATACCACTTCTGGAGGTCAGCTGATGGCAAGGATAGATTCTCCATCAGAGAGGGGGGGGGGGGAGTGAAAGACAGAGAGAAGTGAGAGAGGGATAGAAAGACACAGGGAGAGAAAGAGAGAACAACAGAGAGAGAGAGCAGCATTAAGGAAAATGAATGCTAGACTAAAGAGGACTGGAGGAGGAGGAAATACAAAGAAATGTTACATTAACATGAACTTAAATGTCTTTTGGCTACTGATGTCATCTGAGGGGGTCTTATTTTCCTTACTCAGCATCCCACCGGGGGTTGCTGAGGTAACACGACTCTGCAAATGAGCGCAAGCTCCCCTGTCGCCCCTGCTCAGCACTCACCTTGTCAATTTTCTGACCAATTACGATGACTCAGACTGAAACCAGCGGCTCTGCAACTTCAGAGCTTTTCAAACCTGTAGCGCCTGATCAGCCACTCTAAATTGGAGCCGCTTCAAGATCATGTAGTGGCGCAGAAGTGCATATGTCTCAGCTCTGAATCACTGTGCGTGGTCGTTTCCAATGAAAGGAGACTTTTCACAAACACTTATGAAGTGGCTCTGAACTCTGAAGTCACTTTGTAGAAGAGGTTTATTAGCAGTCACTTCATCATGTTGGAACTATGGAACATGTGGCATAATTTATATTATACCACAGATAGTGACAACCCTTCAATCTGAATGGGTCTTCAAAAATCCCCCCCCCCTTATCCACACCCTGCCCCAAAAAATAATTCAATTTCTTTTTTCTTGGTGAGGATGTCAAAGGGTTAATTATCAATGGAGTACTGTGGTGAGGTCGCCGGGGTTTAAATCAATTTGAACTCTACACATGACATTTGTGAAATGTATCAATGTTGAGGCATTTTTCTTTTCCACAGGGTGGTGGTGACTATTACGAATGTCATTCAGTTTGTTGCATGGCAGAGACTTAAGTGGTGGAGGGAGCAGGATGGAGGCAAAGCATTTGTGCTGAGGGCACCCACATGCCTAGCACTGGTTCTGCATAGAGAAAAACAGCCCACACCTGAACATTGTAAGCTAATTAAATAATGACATGATTTTACATGATTTTCTCCCCAATGTGTTTGGTTGCCAATCGACCCACCCATTCGCTAGCTCTCCCTATCGCTAGTAATGTCTCGGACTCTAGGAGGGTAGACTAACACAGGCCTCCTCCAATACATGTGAAGTCAAGCTCCGCCTTTTTTCAAACTGCTGCCAATACATTGCCGCCAGGCAGCCAACACGCTTGGAGTAAAGTGCAGAAGTTCTGATGGATCGCCTGGCAAACACCTGAGCCAGCTGACATTACTTAGTAGTGCTGGGGAGAGAGTGCCATCTTACCCACCTGAAGAGAGCATGGCCAGTTTTGCTCTCTCGTGCCCCGGCTGCCAAAAGCAACCAGCATGATCAGGATTTGAACTCGTGAACCTCAGATCATAGTGACAGTGCCTTAGTCCGCTGAGCCACTTGACCATTACTCCAAAACCTCTCAAATATTTCTCAGTTTGTCTTGTAGGTCCAGTCATTATCAAATGTTCACAAAGTGCAGCGTTGAATTGCACAAGTGTGTGTTTTCTCTTTCTGGCTATGTTCTTGGTGATCCCATCTGTGGTTAGCAGGAGACTCAGAGATGAGGTTATAGAGGTCATTGTGTGTGTGTGTGTGTGTGTGTGTGTGTGTGTGTGTGTGTGTGTGTGTGTGTGTGTGAGATGACGCTAAGCAGAAACACACACTTGGACAGTGAGGTGGGAAAGAAGATGCACTTTGACCCTCACGGTGTGCTGCCCTGTGGTTGGCTGGCTCGGTGTGTCAGCATGTTGTCACTTCACAGACAAAAACACAGCTCAGTGTTTCTTTAGGACTGGAGTAAAAATCCAATATATTACAACTTCTATTCAGCTGAACATACAGAGAAAGTGTGTGTGTGTGTGTGTGTGTGTGGACAGAAAGTGGTATATATGCAAATGAGAGAATTTCTTTATTTATGACTTGGATGAAATGGAATTGTGTCTGCTTAAATATATTGCACTTCTATCTGCATTAAGCACTATTTGCATATTGCCTTTGTGTGTGTGTGTGTGTGTGTGTGTGTGTGTGTGTGTGTGTGTGTGTGTGTGTGTGTGTGCGTGTGTGTGACCCAGTGAACAATCCCTCCAGACAGGAAATACGAAGAATGAGTCCTGCAGATTCAGACTCCAAATCCTTGGATTTAAAGAAGGAGCTATTGCTTAGCAACTGGACTGAGCTGGAAATGAACAACAGTGTCCAGGTGAAACAAACCACTGACCAAATCCAAGACTTCTCACTACCTCACCATCATTCACTACAAAAGCTTTTAGCATTTATATCCCACTACTGTGTGAAGCAGATATTCTTCTAAATATGTTTTAAAATCTGTCAGAATCATCACAACATTATCCAGTTCAGGAAAATCACGGTGAAATTCCATGATAACAGGATTGTCACGTTAGCATCCTCAGTCACAAAATATCATTTGTTGAGATTGTAGTTCATTTCCACAGTTCCTCTGAAATCATATTAGTTGTAATTTCTGCCTGGTTTGTGTCTTATTATGTCCTGCTTCCGTCTGTCGACTATTACAGCTACAGCATTACAGATGCAGAGAGTAATCTACAAACTGAGAATGTGTCATGGGGGTCTAAATTGGCATTATCCAACCAAAGTCATCTGCTAGAGTTTGGCAACACTTTTACTTTAGCGCGCCTCTGCTTCAGTTCAAGCTTTTGA
Organism: Crenuchus spilurus; assembly: GCA_036984385.1. Lineage (NCBI taxonomy): Eukaryota > Metazoa > Chordata > Actinopteri > Characiformes > Crenuchidae > Crenuchus > Crenuchus spilurus. The sequence continues at coordinate 3,615 of BRDA01092045.1, forward strand.
GATTGAAATCAGATAAAACTGCATATCATCACAACAAAACCTTGCATCTCCAACACGGATAAGGATAAAACCTTGGACATAGACCCACCGGTGGGCCCAAAGTTTTAATATATAACTACTAACCTAAGACTAGTCATTAAAGTTACTGCATTAAAGTCCACGTAGTTAAAAGTGGAGCAGTGATTGGACACTTGTAGGGGACCCCTCCCGTGGAGCACCAGTTGGAGCTGCTAGGGACCACCTCCTCCAGCACAGCAATTGGTTACTGGAGTAAGCTCCTGTCTCCTTATTGCTCAGAGCCAGTAATCATCTTAGCATGTTGTACTTTTTGCAATATTGCTGCTTTTCTTTTATTTCTGGCTTCCATTTTATGTCTTTCATTGCAGATTTCACAAAAAATTGTGAATTTGAGTAATTTTGGAGCATTTCTGTTGATCAGCTTATCCTGAAAGTTGCACACAGTGTGGAATTAAACTGGCATTTTCAGATGATGCAAAAAAAGTGAAAAAGATCCAAAATATTTCTCTAAAAACTAAAGCAGTTAATTTTCTTGGAATGTGTACACATAAATAAAATATGCTACATTAAGAAACATTGCCAAAAGTAAAGTAAACTAAAAGACAAACTTGTTTTGATTGTACATATTTTATTCATGTGGAAATTATGTACATGTTTGAATCAAGTAAATTGAGGGCATTTTTTCCCCGAGTGAGTCCTGGCACCCAGAGAGCATCTCCTGGAGCTGTACACACACATCCACACGTGTGTTAGAGCTCTGTTATGTAACCTTGGTGGCGAGGGAGAGAAGTCAGCATGCGTTATCAGTCTTTGATCTGAGGGGGGCTCATTAGAGGCCTCTTGATGGAGGGTGCATAATTGGAGAGTTGAAGAGTGTAACTCACGTGCACTCTTATCAGGCTGGATTACTGTATTAACCCCTAAAATTTAGGCTTGTTAACAGCCTAAAGGCCTGGCCATATACCAGCGTATGGTGAGGATGGCTGAAAAGATCACTGGGGTCTCTCTCCCATCTCTCATGGACATTTACAACAAGGGTTGCATCCGGAAGCTCTCAGCATTGTGGAGGACCCATCACATCCATCACATGGTCATGGTCTAACTGGGGCTTAAGGCTTAGTATTCAGTCATTACAATGAAAACAAGCTGAGATTTTCTGTTTTTGAGTAAGCAGTAAAAGTCTGGACCTTCTAGAGAGTTCTAGCTTTTTAAAAGGTTAAAAGCTCGTGCAGGAAGTGTCTTTCTATTAACTTTTATCTGATTAAGCATCTGACCACTGACTCCTTCAGTGACGAGATAAGGAAATGAGCTTGATACAGCTACTTGTGAGGGAAGATAATGGCCATCTTGCTCCAGTAGCTGTAGATTAACCTTCTTATTGATCTCATACATTTAGCTTAATTATTTCTTACCGGTACCTCACTGCAGAGATTCAGAGACATTCTGTTGAGTTTAATCATTAATGCTTTATAGTTGGTGCATAGAAGAGGAAATTTTATTAGAAATTTAGTTTGAGAAAGCAGTTATGCCTATAAACTCAGTTTATAAGAAATATCGTCTTCTGAGTTAATTAGTGACAATCTGAGAATCATATTATGTCTGAAGTACAGATCATTACATAAACAAGCAGGTATAATGCAGATTATTCATTCATTCATTCATTATCACACCCACTTAATCCTTATCAGGGTCGCGGTTAGTCCCCCACCCCCTCACTGGGTGCAGGGCAGGGCAGTACACTATTCAACTAAGCCCAGGACAGGGCGCCAGTCCATCGCTGGGTGACACACACGCACACACATACATACACATACATGCACACACATGGACATTTTTTTAGAGTAGCCAATTCACCTGACCTCCATGTTTTTGGACTGTGGGAGGAAACCAGAGACCCCGGAGGAAACCCATGCAGACACGGGGAGAACATGGAAACTCCGCTCAGATGTGGACTCTAACCCAAGACCTCAGCGCTGAGAGGCGAACGTGCTAACCACTAAGCCACCGTGCCCCCCCAGATTATTATTATTATTATTATTATTATTATGCTTCTATATGACTCATTGATCATTCCTTTGATGGTATCCATCCATCTTATTGCAGGTCATCCTCTTACTGATCCTAGCTTTCCCACTCAGCTGGTTGGTATCACTTTAAAAACAGCTAATACCATTACATAAGACTAAGCATTATTAAAAGTAATATCTCAATTGATTAATTAATGATCAGAAATATTTTATAAGTATCAGTGCAACTCTGAGATACATTTGAGATAACATGAACTAAGCCTTAAAGAGCATTTATTGATGATAATGTACATGCAGGTGAAATAAAGTGTAGCCAATAAGAACCTTACTTAATAAAGTCTGCGGTTAGCACTTAGTGAAGGTCTAAAGATCAATTAAACTGATAAATGGCTGCTAAAGATAACAGATTGGTTCTCAAAACTGTTTGGCCATTTAATAATGCGTAATACAGTCTTAAGTGCCATTATTTGTGACCCTTTTTATAAAGTGTGACCAGGTGTTTCTCAAAATGTGTCTAACATTAGAAAGCTTAAGTGTGGTAACCTGGACTTGAGGTGAGGGTTGATTTAGCCAACGATCCATCTGATTGCAAGATGATTATTATTAGAATAGAATGGAAATTTCTCTGGAAATGTTTCTTTGGCTTCACCTGGATGCTGCACTGGATTGATGGATGGATGGATGAATGGCACTGTACATACACATGGACACAACATACAGAGAATATTGTAAGACCCCCACAATTTACTGGACTTTTTTTACTTTATCCATCCATCCATTCATCCCTCTCTTTTGAACATATAAAGTGACATCTGTCTATCTATCTACAGTATCTGTCTGTCTGTCTGTCATTCTATCTGTCTGTCTCTCTATCTGTCTGTCTGTCTTTCTGAATTTGTGAAACATTCTCTCAGGCATTGACTAATATTTTGTTTTAATAATTTCATGTAAAACTTTTAGCTGTGAAGTAGATTTTAGGGGCATTGAATCCTTTTAACCACATAGAGTCTTTCACATCAAACCCCACCGACTGACTTTCATAATACATAGTACATAATAACTTAATTATGCAATAATTCTGGAAAGTTGGTGGAATTCCCGTCAAAACCAGTAAACCCAGACTCTTTGTTTTTCTAATGTAAGGTTTAACCACATTCTACAAAAGTATTCCAGTAATATATCCATCCAAATGGGGAACAAAGGGAACTGGTGTGTTATCAGCAACACTCTTTAAAAATCTGAGAGAGAAGAAAGAGTAAAAGAGGGTGAGGGCACCAAAATGGAGAAAAGCTTTTAGCAGGCCTTTATAAAGCAGGTCCTTATTGAAGCCTGTTTCTGTTCCTGTGGTTGTGCTTTATAAATAGCCTGAGAATGGAATGATACAGTGTTTCTGAACTCTGCTCTGCTTCTGGCTGCTCCTGTTATTACATTATCAGCCAAACATGATCCAGACTTAGCTTTCATTAAGCATCTCAGAACAGAAACATGTGATCTGACATCAGATTACTGCCGCCCAATAGCCCTGTTTGGGTCATTTGGTCTAAAAACAGAGAAGCTGGTCTAAAAACAGAGCTGATGATGAGACACAGCAAGTCCCTGTATCTCAGGAAGACTCTCTGAGTGGAAGGTCTGGGACAGAGGAATGAGGGAGAACAGAGGAGAAGATGTCTGTAGTTAATTAGGATGGAGACTCAGTGTTGTTTATGAAGAGAAACAGCAGGAGAGAGCTTGTAAAAGATGAAGGGAAAAGAGGGGCATGAAAGAAAGAAAATGCTTTGAGAAAGCTAGACAGAAGAGACGAAGAAAAACAGTCAAGAAGTGGTGAGAAGTAAAAGAGAAGTGAAGAGAAGAAAAGAGAAATGAAATATGATGAGTAAATCCTGAGAAAGGCATAGAAAAGTAAACCAGAATAAAATATAATTCACAGAATTCAAACACAGACAGGAGTACACACACACACACACACACACAGCACACTTATCTTTTTGATAGGGGTGGACAACATACACAACCTCTGATTGGATTAGAGGTATAGTAGTAGATTTATGATTCAATATCCTGACGTTCAGACAGAACTGCTGACCAGGTCCACTTTGTTCTGTAACACACTGATGAACCGGGGCTGTGAGACTGAGACGTACGACATAAATGTGCTGGATGTTTGTGAACGTTTTCACCCAGTGTTATGCTTTAAGTTATTGAATATTTATCATCAGCAGTGTACTGTCACATTTCTGCACATCACAACACACGGTTACACTCCTGCTTTGTCCTGTTTATTGTTTATATGAGTGTTTATAATAATATGTTTAGGAGAGTAATTATAAGAATGTATTATAGGTATTAACAGAGATAGATAGATAGATAGATAGATAGATAGATAGATAGATAGATAGATAGATAGATAGATAGATAGATAGATAGATGCAACAATAAACAAACAAATACACCACACACAGACACACACACACACACACACACACACACACACACACACACACACACACAGACCGTTTCCTCAGGGGTATAAAAGGTTAAAGGTCACATATTGAGACTGACCTTGCTCTTTGTGCTCTGTGACAGCTCTGAAAGGAACTCATAGATCAAGAGGAATCCTCCATGTCAAACTGAGGCCTTGTGTTACGAGAGAGAGAGAGAGAGAGACAGAGAGAGAGAGAGAGAGAGAGAAAGACAGAGAGAGACAGAGACTCAGAGAGACAGACAGAGAGAGAGAGACAGACAGAGCGACAGAGACAGAGTGAGACAGAGAGAGAGAGACAGAGAGAGAGAGACTACAAACATCTCTGAACTGTATACTATAATATCACATAGTCTTTGTAGCTGCTTGTTTTTGTGTGTTGTGTTATTTTGTGATTTATTTATTTCTGTGATTTATGACGGGAACAAATTTCCAAACATAACAAGATTCATCCTTTTGCTCTGCGTTTTTACTTACCTTCTTTTTTCCCTTCCGTAATCCTGTTGTGTGTGTGTCTCTTTCCATCAGTGTGTGTGTGTGTGTGTGTGTGTGTGTGTGTGTGTTGCGTAACTCACTGATGTTTGAGTATAGCTCTTTCTGTTATAGCTGAGCACAGACAGGTATCGTCTCCTGGGACGTGTTCAAAATGCCACTCGCTCCCTTCAGTGCTCCCTACCTGCACTCTCTGACATTTACATTACGTTATACATCCTGAAAGACATCTCTAAAGACACATTGAGAGATGACAGGTATACAAAGAACGTACACAGAGTACAGAATACCACGAGTATCTGAATATAGAGACAGACACACATATGTACAGTATACAGTATCTATACACTATATACACAGCACTATAATACAGGAGTATTATACATAGACAGATCTATAGATTACAGACGCACACATATAGTGAAAATAAAATAGAGAAAGAGAGGAAGAAAAATAGATATATAAAAATCTTTTAAAAGATGAAAAACTATAAGAACAAAGACAGTTGGAGCATGGCACTGGACGTGCGATGGAGCAGGGGGAAGAAAGGATAGGGATTAAAGGGGAGGGAAGAGAGGTATGAGTGAGAGAAGGGAAAGGAGGGATAGCAAAACATCCCACCTCCCCTCCATCTCTCCCTCCTTCTGTGACTCATACGTCTGACTGAGATAAAAGTGGCGACTGCAAACATCAAAATAAAAACAGAATAATTCATATAGTGGCGTCATCAGGCCTTTTATGGACCGGGAATAAAATACCCTAATAGTCATTCTTTCAGGTTCTGAGAGAAGAGTGAAGTGTTTAAAGTGCTCTGTAAAAAAGGTGAACGTCCGGACAGATGTCACCGTCTTTATATTGCTGTTGGTGATGTAATCAAATTCACAGATCTTGTATATCAAGCAGTCGCCTTCATAACATGGCATCCTCTCAGATCACACACACACACACACACACACATGATGAATTTGACAGCGTTTCTGATACATGTGTTGCTGCAGGCTTCGTAGGTCTCTACACAGCTTTGGCTAATGTTCCCATAAGCCAATTAGACATGGGTGCAGGTTGTCTCTGAGAGATATATTTGATCTATAGTAATCAAAATAATGACTGATATTCTTGCTAAAGCTATGAAAGGTAATGCTTTTATCAGTTACGTAGGCCCAACTTCTAAAAATAAAGGAGGTGAGAATGTTTTTTTTCCCTTGGGTTACCTAACAACCTTTCAGTGGACGGGTCTTAAACCCATTTCTGTCAACGAGATGTGAGAACGTGAAAAACATCTCCTAGAACTTTCTTACCCTGACTTTTATGTAATGGATGAATAAAAGGCAGCGGTGGCTGGTGAAAAATATTCTTGGTAGCGATTGGACCTGCAAGGGACCGCTCCCATAGAACAGCAATTGGTCACTAGGGTGGGCTCTTTTCTTGTCATCATTACTGGGTTAACTCCTCCATCTCAGTGGTAGGTCGCTGGGGTGAGCTTCTAGGGGGCAGCCATGGCCTACTGGTAAGGATCTGGTCTTGTGACTAGAAGGCTGCCGGTTCGATCCCCAGACAGGACATGACTGAAGTGCCCTTGAGCAAGGCACCTAACCCCTTAATTGCTCCCTGGGCGCCGGTGGATAAGGGCTGCCCACCACTTCGGGCACAAATTCTCACAGCCTAGTGTGTTCACTAGTGTGTGTGTGTGTGTTTCACTGCACGAATGGGTTAAATGTGGAGGTCAAATTCTGTTGTGTGAAAATCACATTGGCAATTGGTTCATCTTAATCTTTCCCCTTTTTGGTTAGCATCAGTAATCAACTCATCACGCTCAGCTGGTTACAGGCTTTCTTAAAGTCTTCGATGCTGCAGTTTGACACAGAGTTATTTCAGTTTCTTGGTCTGCAAACACGTTTTCATAAAGGTCATACTCTGCCCCAGGGACGTGCGGTCAGGGGAGGCAGGTGAGTCTCTGCCTTGTCATCTTGACAAGAAAAAAAATGATAACATAAAATGAATATTAATATTTGTCCACTGATCTTTATGTGACTAATTTCTAACATTTTTATAATCAAAATCTCTGAAATTACATATTTCCTGTTCAAACACAAGGGTGAAACGTGAGGTGCGGCAGCAACGAGCCTCACCTCACCTCTGAATCTACAATCCATCACAAACTGGGCTGATACATGCAGTTGGCGCGTGCCTGTTGCCGTATCGCTGCATGTCGCCAATATACTGTTTGCATATACGTTTATATACCCTGATTTTCCACAGTCTGGTTAATGTCTTTAATCATTTACGTCTAATGTTTGTCAGTGACATATTTAGTTTTGCTGATGGGACATAAAAGCACAGTGAAAGGCACAGCGTGAGGCAGGGCAGTACTCCTCCGCACTGAAGGGGGGCGTACGTGAGCCAATGTGTGCTTGTTGCAATGTGTACGTACCTTACTTGTGTGTGTGTGTGTGTGTGTGTGTGTGAAGAACACTGATGAGATACGAAATAACCAGTAGCTAATTGAATAAGCTACACTTTTGGGTTTATATATTTGTAAATCCGACTCTAAAGGAGTCAGTGCCTCACCAACCATGAACCTAACCACATGTCACTGCTCTGCCCTGACCTGTATCCCCTAAATCTTCTTTTCTCAGTCCCTGGCCTCCACTCAGTCTAGTTTAAGGAAGTGAGGGATGTTGCTTTCTTAGTAATTTTTTTGGGACAATTTGGAGGATTCTTGCTGACTGAGGAGGAAACACAATGGTAAACCCATGAGCCTGGTGAGCTACAGTTGTAATTTTAGGCATGGTGTGGTATGGCAGCTCCTCCTCCTTTTTGGCATTCACTGGGCCAAAGAAGCCTCCCATAGCTGATGTAGCAGTTCCTGCACGGAGGCTTACCCACATTAGGCACCCCCAAGTGGCGCTTAGGCTGTGTAGAGTCTCCCCTGGGATGGTGTTGCACCTTTGAGAGTGGGAATCTATTTAGACTTACCCCAGGTGGCAGCACACATTGGTAGAATCCTGCATTTAGTGTCCTTGGGGTATGTTTTGTTTTTAGAGCTCTATCTCTCCCTTCATGTGCAGTGGAAGCGTGTGTACGCCATATCGTACCATCTTCACACTCATTAATCCCCATCTGTGGCGTTTATTGTTTTGTCTAGTGTTTTTGGGTTGTTTTTTCTTGATTTTTTAGATGCCGCTCTCCTCTCTGCACTTGAATCCTCCCTGGAAGCGGTACTATAAGGGTTTTTTCTTAAAGTACTTGACTCTATGCTTTGGGTCATGTAGATCCTGTGACACATCCCAGTATTATTTAGCACAAACTACAGGATACCAGTGCTCTGTGAAAAAGGCTTTAAATAATAATCAGATTGGAATGTTCATATAGTTTAAAGTTGCTGTATTCAAAAATGTGGACTTCATATGACAGTATGTGGGATAATCCAGAACTGTCTTTTCTGATGAGACAGCAGGTATGTTGCTGAAGAGGCTACACGAGCTGTTGCAGTGATAGTGATTATTCTTCATTATGATTCTACATCAGATTTACTGCCTGAGCATTTCAGGGCAATGCCACTCCAAAATTGGCCAATTCTCTCTATCAGTGTTTAAATAGGTAGTCTGAAGATGGAGCTGATGATGGAGAGCTGATGAGAAGTCTTCTTTCTTCTTTCTCCTGCTTCACAAATTGAAATAAATACCGCATTTATAGACTTTGTTTTTCACTTTGCAGCATGCAGGCATGTCTTTGAAATATTCCAATCAGTAGGCTAAACATGACCAGACCTGGAGTTTCATTAACAAATGTAGAATAATTGAGCTTGCATGCCTGGAATGACTTTATAAATATCAGAATAAATTCAGTGCAACATAAGCCTAATGATTCTTTATCCTTTCATTTGAATGAGAAACAACTGGTGTAAACTGACTCATAGTTAATGTGAATGAGTGGGTGAGTGGATGAGAGTGAGTTAAGAGTAAACCCAAGGGAGTGTGAGTGATGATATGATCCAAAGAGTGTGTTCTTGTCATAGGGCCAATGTGAGGCAGAAGGCAGAGTCAAGCTCCCTCTGGAATGTGGAACCATTTTAAGAAAAAACCCAGATACTATGCTTCCAGGTTGCATTCAAGTGCAGAGAAGGGAGCGGCAAAAAAAAAAAAGGAAAAACAATCCCAAAACACTAAATAAACAATAAATATCATAGCCAGGGATGAATGAGTGCAGCGGAGATGGAAAGACATGGTGTACACATGCTTTCACTGCACACAAAGGGAGAGATGGAAAAAATTGAGCTGTAAAACAAAACTTACCTCAAGGGCTCTAAAGACAGAGGCTCTATCTTTTCCTGAGTTGCACTACCATGTGGGGTAAGTTTAAACAGATCTCCATGCTCAACAGGTGCCGTGCCACTTTGGGGTAGGTCTACACAGATTCCTACGCTCGGCATGTGCATCCCTGCCCTAGGGGAGCCTCTACAGAGCCTAAGTGCAACTTGAGGGGGCTTAGGGCTGGAAACGTTCCCTACTGGAACTGATACATTGGCTATGGGAGGCTTCTTTGACCCACCGACTGCCAACAAAAGGAGGAGGAGCTGCCTTACCACACCATGCCTAGAATTATGGCCGTAGTACACTGGGCTCACGGGTTTAAGGGCCTGCTTCCTTCTCATTCAACAAAACAAAACCCCCAAATTGTCCCATGAAAATAACAGAAAGCAATACCGCCGATCTTCTTAAACTAGACTGAGAGGATTCAAGCGACTGGGCAATGGAGATTTAGGGGATGGAAGTCAAGGCATTTTCCCTTATGAAAGCCTGTCTCCAGACCAGGAGACTGAAATGAATGAAGTCTGAGTGTGATGAGCTGATTATTGGTGCAAACCAATAAGGGGAAAGGGTCTCACCCTAGTAGCCTATCACTGAACCAGAGGGGGTAACCCAGTGGCAATGACAAGAAAAGGACCTGCCCTAATGATAAATTGTTGATATGTGGGGGCAATCCCTTCCATCTATACTATTAAAAAAAAGTTTGTTGACTTGAGTGAGGAGTTGACATCCTATGAATGAAGTTCTGATCTTCTGACTGGCAAAATGATTGGAAAACTTTCCACATAACTTTGATTTCCTTTAGGAGAAAACTCTTGAGGAATGTGGCAGCATGATATTAAGCCTTAGAGATGAGGTCTTGACTGGATCTGGGTATGGGACCACAACAAAGATGTTTAGTATGTGTGCAGTCAAGGTTGCCTATTGCATGCATCACAAAATTATATATGTATATAGATGACACTTTATGCCTGAGAAACGTTTTCCCCATTGTTATGCGCTGAATTATCTGTCCTCGGATAATTAGTCTGTCAACTGAATGCTAATGCTGTCATATATCTGTCAGCCAAAAAGTGCTTAAATAATATTCTAGTGTTTTTCAACCTTATCTGCCAAATCTGAAGCATATTACTGGTTTACTATTATTAGGCGCCATCAAGTTGATTCCAATTCCTGGCACAATAATGGAGAGTGTGTCTTCAGTCCTAGCAAGACTGAGCTTCTCTTCATTCCTGGAACCACTGGTTTGCATCTTGAACTTCCCATCCTGTTTGAGAACTCCATTGTCGTTCCATCTCAAGAAGTAAGAGTGATCCTTGTTGAGCAGTTATTATTTTCCATTTACATCGTGAACTTGATTCGGTCATGCAGGTTCCTCCTCTTCAACATTCGACAGATCCGACCCTTTCTAACACATGTGCTTGTCCATTCTCTCATTATCTCAAGACTTGACTATTGCAACTCGCTCCTGGCTGGTCTCCCTATGTGAGCCATCAGGCACCTGCAGCAGATCCAGAACGCAGCTGCTTGGCTGGTCTTCAATCAGCCCAAGTTCTCTCACGTCACTCTACTGCTGTCTTCACTTCACTGGCTTCCTGTAGCTGCTCACATCAGATTCAAAACCATGATGCTTGCCTACAAAGCAAGAAATGGACCAGCCCCTCCCTACCTAATGGCCTTGAAACCTTCAGGCGTCCAGTACTGCTTGGCTTGACCCACCATCCTTCAAGACACAGGGAAGACTAGCATCAAGACTCTTCTCTGTCCTGGCACCCAGGTGTTGGAACGAACTCCCACTGACTGTTCAAGTCCCTCAGTCTTCAAATGCAGACTGAAAACCCATCTCTTTGTGGAGCACTTAAGAGAGCACTAGTTTAAAACACTTACTGTAATGCTCTTATATTGTGTATAATTGTGTATCCTTCCTTCCTTCTAGGTATTAGTGCTGGTTTTGTTCTAACAGTGTCTGAACTGAAGAGTAGTTTGGGCTCTATCCTGTCTGTACAAGGTGAGGTGGTTCTCTTAATGGAAACAAAGCACTTTTGTACATCGCTCTGGATAAGAGCGTCTGCTAAATGCTGTAAATTTAAATGTAAATGTGAACGTACTGAATAACAAACTATTCAGAAGATACAACGCAGGTGTCCATACAAACCACATCACCACCTGATCAGGAGAAAAGAACTGCGTGCTGGACATTTTCAGCACATGGTGTAACATCACTCACAGACTGAGGTATATTTAGTCCAAATTTCATCACCAGATCGTCATTAGTGTTAAAGTAATTCATAATTGTTTGAGTAATGAAGCACCCTGTGCTGTCTAGGAAAAACTGGTCATGTCAGTGTGTTTTATAATAATATGTGGCTAAAATATTGTCCAAGGCAATTGACCTTATGCTCCAGGTGCTCCTTATAGAGATTATGATAAATACCAGACTATTCATTTAAATTTGACTTTTGTGCAGTGATGTTTACAACAACCTCCTCTCACTGTGAAGTAAATGTTAAAACCAGGTTTGTTCTGTGTCCTTCTGGAAGGAACCATAAAACAATAGGTTCCATCCTGAAAAGTGTGTGTGTGTGTGAGGAAGGTAACTGAAATTCTAAGTAAGCCCTGACAGAGTTGCAATGGGACACTACAGGGAGGGTAAGTCCATTTAGACTTACATAACTGTGATCTATTTTGTGTTTATATATTTATATAAGCTCTCGATACAAGAAGTGATACTATGAATACTGGGTTCTGTATTTATCTGTGTGTGTGTGTGTGTGTGTGTGCACTGCAAAAATTATATCTTAGCAAGTGAAATAATCTTAAATCTCATCAAAATGTGTAATATTTCTCATTTTGAGAATGTCATGAGCTTATTATAAGACTAAAAATATTTTTAAATATTATATTTGACTTAAAATTATCTCACTATTTTGGCAGATTTGGCAGAAATAAATGTGTTTAGTACTATGTTAAATGATCTAGTAATATGCTTACAGTGTGTGTGAATTAACCTTTGTGAAACAGACTGAAATATGTGCTATTTTAACAATATTAATGTGTGAATATTAAAGTGTCTGAAGTTGATACTGTATACTGTACATACTGTATATTGTACTGTATATGATAGGGGGTGGTGGGGTCTGGCCCTAACAAATGTTGCTGTGGAGCAGTCTGTGACATAATCAATCAATTTGTTTAGCAAGTTATTAAAATATTGTTTTCTAACATTGTTGTGTATATGAGTTATGAAAATGTCAGTAGTTCCCAATACATTTAAAATATTCCTGTACATGTTGCATAAGCTCAGCTCAGTACTGTCAGCAGTCTTAGCAGTTTAGCGTCAGTTTAAGCAAGTGAGCAGTACAAAACATTGTGTGCATGTTCAACCCACTTTCAATAATGAGCTGTGGGGCATGATTATGCTGGCCCCATGCTGGGAGCAGCCACTAAAAAATGAAAGATTTGCATACGAGAGCTTATGTGAATATTGTTTACAGTATCAGCATTGCTACACAGCTTGTTTCTGAAAAACATTAACAGTAACTGTTAGCCACTGCTAGCAAGATGGTTAGCGGTTAACAGATAACACACAGTCATCTTACCTCAGTAAAAGCTTTATTTACTTTAGACACAACTGAAATGGATTGTATTTAAGTTCCTTTGGTCACAGTAACCAAAGGCAATGGAACACCACCGGTAAGTAGCGTATGTGGTCCCGACAGAAGATGCATCTCATTGTGGGGGTGCCGAATTTGGCACAACACTGGATTGAGCTTTTTTGAATTTCATTGATGTGCATTAGTGGTTGATTTAATTGAGCAAGGTTTGTGTGTAGTTTCACTGATGAGTGGGATGCTGCCAACAGAATTGTTAGATGCAACATTCTCCATAGTTTTACTGCTGAAAGATCTCATAATTCACAAGATCTGCTGATATTCCAAGGATAAATGTACACCAGGGTTTTGGAACATTTGTCTTTAGCACAGGTTCCAACAGCCGTAATAATAATAATAAAAAGTAATTTTCTGAACCAGTCCAGACCCAGAGTGTCTAATAAAGGCATCATGCCATAAAGAAAGACTTCAGCGGTGAGAATTTGACTATTGATCTACAACTGCACTGTTTTCTGCTGTGAAACACATACATATTCGCCGGCTTCTCCAGAGTGCTATACTGCGTGCACAGAATAGAATGTACACACTTATAGCTTCACATTAAAATAAATTCTTCAAACCCTTCAGTACCCATAATTCCACTCCAGCCTGCACAAGGTTATCAGTCTGAGAGGCCTGTAGGAAGTGCGTGGTCACAATTGACATCAGTGAATGGATAACAGGGGTGAATTCAATTTAACCGCTGCCTCAGTCATGAAGTAATACTTAATTGTGTTAAAGTGCACAGAGTGGCGTGATGAATGTGATTTAATTCTGAACATTGACATATTTCCTAGTGAAACAGGACTAAGTTGCTGGGAGGATTGTATTACAGTGCATCTTAAACTGAGCTCTAAGTATGATATTGTGGCTTTGTGACTTTCTTCCACCAGCCAGTGGTACTGTGGTCTGATCTTGTGTGTATACTCGTCTTTATGTTGTTTTAGAGAGTATTACAGTGTGAATGTTGTAATGTACTGTGTGTGTTCTCAGGCTGTGGTTGCACTGTAATTGTTTTATGAGTGTTTACTTAGCCTGGAGAAGCTTCCCATCTCTCTTTATCTCTCTCTCCCCTTCTTTCTCTCTCTCTCTCTCTTTCTCTCTCTCTCTCTCTCTCTCTCTCTCTCTCTCTCTCTCTCTCTCTCTCTCTCCCTTTCTTTTAATCCACTCTTTATTTATTACTATGTATCTATTCTATATTATAGATTTTAAAACCACTACATTATTGTTCATGTTAAAATATAGCAATATGTGCTGTTATGTATAATGACAGTAATTAGAGTTAATTAGACCACGTGGGCTCCGTTTTAGCAACTCAATGCAACAAAAGTAAGTACACTGTCTTTTGGGTGTCCTCTTTGTTGCTGATATCAGATTGAAGCCTCCTTGACAAGACTGACAAAGATTAGTGGAGAGGTGTCTTTGCTCGAGGGTTTATGTCTGTTTCATTTTAAGATCACCCCAAGGTGCTCTTTGGGATTCAGGTCAGGTGAAATACTTGGCCGGGTTGTGGCTTTTACCTTCATCTTTAAAATGCTGGTGTGCTTTTTCCTCTTTTCATGGTGATTCTAACATCCAGCAGTGTTTTCTTATTTGTGATTTGCACACTTAAGCCTTTGAGTGCTGACATGTTTGTACAAAAACAATTAAAGGTTAATGAGTTGTCATCTGTATAATATTATAGGATTCAAATTACAGTAATATTTATGAACACATGTAAGAAAAGACTTCTGTGTTGTATTTTGCTGTACACACTAACACATCATGCCATCTTTAAAATGTATTTTGCCTACACCCAAGGGCATCGTAGTGGGGTTAAAGGTGGGACTGAGTTACCAAGGCCCCAAGTGGGATGAGGGCTCTTGAGGAGTCTGGAATTTAATTTTCCTTTAAATATTACAGGAAATAATATTTAATAATAGGACGGGCAGGGACATGGGCACTACATGTGCATATGGCTCAGAATTGGGTTCTATGCCCTTGCCTACACCTGCTGAACTTCCCCAATATTAAGAGACTTCCACCACCATGTTTAACAGTTGGCACTATGTAGTCACTCTACATGATGGTTGCATCTATGCTACTCTGATCTGATCTAAACAAGTTTATTTTCATTTTAGCTGACCAGAGAATGTGCTGACTATTCATCAGGCTTCTTTTCACTGTCTTTGACAAAACTGTCTTTACATATTGTGTCTGTTATTTAGTAATGGGGTTGGCTTTATGCAACATGCAGCACACTGTTTAGGTGCTCACTAAGATGGCAAATTATGTTGATAAGTCTTGTGCTAAGCTGGAAGTACTAGCCATCTTTTTTTAGCCAACTTTTATATATTTTAGTGAAAAGATCTAACAGGAAGGTAAATTATAACATTAAATATAACAGCATATATTAAGTTTTCAGATTAAAAAGTATTCAATATGATAGTATTTTAGTGGTAGTTCACTTGTATACACATTGCATCACTTATTCCAGATTCCAGAAATGTAGGAAACATTGTGGTAGAGTCACTAGAGACTGCAAAAAGAGAAAACTTGAGGCAAAAACAAGATGTATAGTGACCTTGATAAATGAGGTAGGTAATTCTCTCTCTCTCTCTCTCTCTCTCTCTCCCTCTCTCTCTCTCTCAGCAGGAGAATGGAGAAATAAGTCTGGCTTGCTGGAGGATGCTAATGAATAATGCATGTAATCAGGACATTGTTGCTATGTGGTGTTTAACGGTGTTAAATGGTACCATGCTGTTTTAGGCATCGCTCTGCAGATATGAAGGTTAAGATTCAGCTGTGAGGTTCTTTAAGAAGACTGAACAGCTGGCTGCAGTATGTTTATTAATATAATGACTTCATCAGGAAATCTAAGTGGTCTTCTGAGACATCTTTAAACACCTTTATAAGCTATATTTAACTCATAAGCTATACAAATGCAGAGGTTCCTTTCTTGGCTTGAATGCGCAGATCTAGGTTTTTAAAAAATATTTATATATACAGGATTTGCTGCATATATACTGTACATAAGTGAGCACACCAGTCACTTGTAGCAGAGTGTAAAACCATCATCATGGACAAAGGGTCATGATAATAGGGTAAGGTGTGAAACAGGGGAGGCAGCATCTCAGAAACCACTAACTTTGTGTGATGTTCTAGAGCTGCTGTAGTGAAGGTGTACTGAGAATGGACTTACTGTACATTGAGTCTCCCAACAGCATAACAGTGGTGCACGAAGGGGAAAGATGACCAGTGGTACAGGCTCTGCAGTGGACCAGTTAATCTCTATAATGAACACAAGAGCAATGAGGAAAGTGTCAGAGGGCAAGCTTGAGCAAACACAATATCCCACTGTTATGTAGGTGGTCATAATATTCTGATATGACTGTATATAAAGATATTGAAGCTAAGGGAATCCAACTGAAGTCATATATTCTGTAAGCTTGTGTGTGTGTGTTTGTGTGTGTGTGTGTGTGTGTGTGTGTGTGTGTGTGTGTGTGTGTGTGTGTGTGTGTGTACGTGTGTGTGTGTTAGCGAGAGAGGCGTAATTGGAATTCATGTTACAGTCATGATGACCATCACTGAAGGTTGTAGCTGAAGGTCAGAAAAAAATGTAGACAGAGAGAGAGAGAGAGAGAAAGAAAGAGACAGAGAGAGAGAGAGAAAGAAAGAGACAGAGAGAGAGAGAGTGAGAAAGAGAGAGAGAGAGAGAGAAAGAGACAGAGAGAGAGAGAGAGTGAGAAAGAGAGAGAGAAAGAAAGAGACACAGAG
>BRDA01092051.1:0-37091 GCA_036984385.1 Crenuchus spilurus
TATATATATATATATATATAATGTATAAAGAAAATGTCAAGTTTCATGATATTTTGCACTGTCGTCCACCCCTGATAGATTCCATAACCTTTTTAGATGTGGCACTTCTGTTCAGATAATGATGCATCGTGCCCATTCAAACTTGGCTGGCAAGCCTTGTCAAAATATGACATTCTGATAACATATTGTGTATCTTGACATTTCGAGGTTTTTGCTATTTTGCCCACCCACTCAATTGCTCATGTTTACATTTAAAAAGACAACCGCAGCACACACACTTGCACACACACAGATGCTAACCACTTTTTGGCTCCAGGTTGAATAAACTTTGCCAGAGGAGTGCCAGATGTGCTTCTCTGACCACATACACATGATTTAAAATGTGGTTAGGAGCATAGCAGGCCTAATGGAGGTCATTCAGACAAGAGTCGTCTTCACTGACGAAACTGATGGGATCTAGTAAAAACAATGAGAGTAGAGTTTAACAGATTCAATGTCGTTTTTGGACTGTATATGGCATGGCCACATTCATTACAGGGGGAATTTACATACAGCAGGAATTACTCCTACGAGTTTAGCTCCGCTTAAAAAAAAAATTTAAATCCTGTCTTTAAACTGTCTGCGTTTACAAAACCTGTGTAATCTTTTTAGCTAAATCTGTGTACTCTGAGTCTTTTTGAAAGACACAAACAGTTTGGATTGTGGGTTTCTTAAGAGTATGTAATTTTGCCGCTCCCCTGTTTCCTAACTGCTGAACACAGACAGTAATTACTGTACCCCTCTACCGGCATGACAAATGGTATCAGCTGCGTCTCAGAGGAGACAAGCCTTAAATGCCTCAATTATACAGACTGACACCTGCAAAATTAGTATAATGATATTTTACTATTACACTTCATTGTTTATCTTGATTTTTCTTTAGATTTTCAACGTCGAGGTGTTTCGGTTCTGGCTAATGAGATCGGGAAGGGGACTTGTGCACTTAAAGTAAATTGATTTGTTGTTGTAAGGCACAGGAAATAGAAATACAAGCACTGTGTCTTTGATTTTGAAAGGGAGACTGCTCTGTCTGCTTTCACACTGAGATAAACCAGGAGCATGCTGTAGAAAATGACTTTCCTCTAAAGCACTCAAGGCCTCCTGGTGGAACCCCATATGTTTCTTAAAGGGGAAAAAACACATTTCAGAGGGGAATGACTACTCATCCTTCCCTTCTACTGAAATCTGCAATAAATGATTGAATAAGCGCTTTGAAAAAGGCCTCGGCCAAGGAGCCAGCCTGGATCTCATCATCGCTGTGAATAAGTAGCGGCCAGAGCTACTCAGTAAGGTAGCACAGACATCGGGAATTTGAGCATTTATCATTTCAATGCGATGCTGCTCATACGGTGAAACATCTTTCAGTAAATCATCTTTTTCTAGATAGTAGCTCAGCACTGATTTATACTTGACTGTATTAGGCCTTAGCTGTATTGACTGCTCGACTAATTTGCAAACGAGGAATATATTTAGTCATGGAAATATCTTCCTGAACAGTGTAAACAACATCTGTCCAAAGTAACATGTTCCACTTGCTTCTTACAGATTAGTTTGCCAACACTGTGCATATTGTAATAAACATTATTATGCTAATATCAGAATGTTTCATATTCTTTTTAGGTCATACTGCCTATAAGACAACAGACTCTGTCAAAGCAGTCAACGGTATCCAGCCTGGGAAGTCTCTATAGAGCGTTCCTATAATGTATGCGTAGATAATGACAGCATTAATTCTTGGATTCATGTATAGCCACATACAGCGTCCATGAGTTCTCTGTCCATGGCACACCACCAGTTCCCAGTTACAATTATCATAATTATGGCCTCAGGCCCCTTTATATGTCTATTGAATCTCCTCTGAGGATCACAAACACAGCAGTAAATCAGTCATATGTTACCACTTATATATTGTCGCTGTCATAGCAAAACCTCAAAACTGATTTCCCCCCATTTTTTTTACGTTTTATGATGAATGGACTAGAAGAAATGGCTAAAATTACTCATATGCTTGTTACATTAATATCAGATGTGGGTGTAGAGACACAAGTATTGTTAATTCTGTGAAATGATGAATTAAGTAAAAGTATTATTACATTATATATATATATATATGTATACACACACACACACACACACACACACACACACACACACACACACACATTTTATAAAGAACCTCAAAAAAGAACAGAGCCTGGGAGATTCAGATCGTGACAAACTGAGACAGATCATTACATCTGAAGATTTTCCAAAGCTCTGTATTCATTGTTCTGTCAAGTACCAAGCTATACTGTATTTCTTGACTGCTAGATCTTTTCCATATTATTCCCTTATTATTTCTTGCCCATAATATTTAATCATAAATCCTCAAAAAGTCATGATAATATTGAAAATTTTCTAGGACATTCAGAAAATGATGTTTTACAGCATCACTGTCATTGGGGAAAAAATGTAATACTTTGACCACTAACAACAATGCAAGAAACAACAGTGTGACATGGTTTTGTATTTGCTGGGATCTTCTTAATAACTCATCTTTGTAGGCTTCTTCACCATCTTCACCATCAGTATTGAGCAGATGTGCTAAAGTATCAAGTCAAAAGGCTAATTAAGTACCATGTAACTGCATAACAACATCCTCTAAATGAAGGTAGTTGTTCTCTGTTTTTCTCCTTTCAATGCAGTTTTGCTCTCAATGTATAAAATGCTAAGAATGATAAACAATCATAAGGCAGAACAGATGTTATGATCAGTACAACACAATACTACCTACTAAATGTAAACATGGGTTCCTTTCTCCAATCATAGATTAAATGTTGCAGTAAATTATTCATTTTGAATTTGAATAGTCAAGGGAGTAAAAACCCATCCATCCATCCATCTATCCATCCATCCATTATCTTGTCCACTTAATCCTGCTCAGTGCTGCAAGTAGTCCCCTACCCTTTCACTGGGTGCATTGCAGGACATTACACTATCTTAGCTAAACCAAGGACAGGGCACCAATCCATCTCTGGCCACACACACACACACACACACACACACACACACACACACACACACACACACACACACACACACAAAACAGGTCAATTTAGAACACCCAGTTCACCTGACCTGCATGTTTTTAGACTATGGGAGGTAAAGGAGGTGATTTGAGACCCCCTTACACTCTTGATAATTGTTTAACTACTAATTAATTAATTAATTACTTAATTACTTAAATAATTACTCAATAATATTTTATGGCCAAACAACAAGAAATGCTGGAACCATGAGAGCTGAACAACAAGATATTACCTAGACTCAATGACAAAGTCAAACTGGTAGACAACATCTAATGATCTTCTGTTTTATTTACATCTAATGGTATAAAGGTATAATTGCTTTGATAGAGTTTGAGGTAAGTTAGGGGAGGGCACACCCAAGTGTCATCTCAATCCCTCATCTTGCTCTTGCTTCCTCTCCCTCTACGGGTGGTGAATGTGCTGACCTGTGGGCATAATTTTTTTCTTTACTTTTATATGCCAGTTATGCTGAAACATCTTTTAAAATAAACGTTTATCTTTTTGAATTTTAAACTTGAACAGAAGAAACCAGAGATCCCAGAGGAAACCCACACAGACTCGTGGAGAACATGGACATTCCACCCATATGGGGACTCAAACCCAAGACCCCAGTACAAAGAGGCAAATGTGCTAACCACCAAACCACTGTTTGACTTGTAAAAACCCATCAGTTTGAATTAAGTACATGTGAGTAAATGTAAGCACTTGCCACCTTTCTATATTTAAGATAAATTACTAGTGCATCTCCAAAAATGAGTTTATCATGAAAAAAAATCATTTGTGCTCATATTTTAATTAAAAAACACAAACTGCCATATATTTTATGTGCATTCATGACTGTAAATAATATAGCATATCTTTTTCTCCTTGCGCCTTTGTTTACCCTTTGGTCCACATGTTCTTGAGTTTACATTCCTGTCTCTGCCTTGTGTCCCACCTTAGTTACTCCCCTTGTTATTATTTGCACTTGTGTCTTGTTTCACATCCATGCTCCTTCACTGTCTTCCTGATTATGTCTTGTATTTGTATATGTATACTCCTCTCCTTCTCTAGGTGTTGGCCGGGTATTTAATCAAATGTCAAAGTGTGAGTCTTTGATTCTTGTCTCCAGTTTACTGTGTATTCCACTTTGTTTCAAGTGTTTGCTTTGATTTTGTTTAAACAAACCTCACCACTTGAAATTACAGTGGAATCACGGGTATCGTTCGCTCTGGTTATCGTACAATTTGGTTACTGTTGACTTTTTTCTGGGAAACTTTGTCCCAGTTATTGTTCATTTGCCTGGTTTTCATCAGCATGTCCAAGTGACTCAGAGCTAATTTCACGAAAAGTGTAATTTTCTGTTTATACATCCATATATTGTATATATATATATATATATATATATATATATATATATATATATATATATATATATAGTTTTAATGTTGATATTGTTTGAATAGTAATTTCCTGAAATTCCGAAAAAAAAAATATTCTAACACATTAATTAATTGAATTATGAACAACATAATAACAAAAAAAATCTATTTGTATCTAAATTGTTTATTTTTAGATGAACTAGCATAAAAGGAGCAAAAATGCTTTTAACATTAACTTTTAGTAAGTGCATGTATGATGAAAGCATCAGGCAAAGACAAAGGCAGAAGTCGTTTTCTTGCTGAGGGACATTGTACACTTCATGTCCCAGGTTGAACTGTGATTAGCTAAGGCAGAAAAGCAAAGCATTGACCAGGAGCCCCAAAGCAGACAATGCCAGGGTGCTTGTTTATGTAGGTCCACAAGGAAAGTATGCACATTCCTTCCCCCATACAAAATTCAGTGGCTTGCACTGATGCAACTCATGGGCCCAAGGACCTCAGGCCTTACAGCTATTCTGACAGCAAGGGATAGTTTGAAGCAGGGGAATGGAAACTGAGTAAAGGTGTAAAGGGATATGTGTTAAATCCTCCATTCTGTGCAAGTTAACAAGCAGTCCCTGGATACTAACAATACTGTACTTAAAAAGACATTTTGCTAAGTCCATTGCATGTTATTTCAACATGAAAAATGTCTTCTATGGCAACGTCAGTTTAGTAACTTCATAGGCTGTATATATGTTCATTAGCAGTGACTTCTGGTGGTGAGAACTCATCAGCCCTATTATTGTTTCTTCTTTATGAAACTTAACCACAAGCAAATAATGCAGCAACAAGAGACCTTGCATGCAGGCACTAATTAACTTAATTTGGTGTGTCTTAAGAATGCCTGCTATCTCTTCAGACAAGAGCCTACCTTCAGCTCATTGACTGTCCAGCTGTAATGAGCTGAGTGGGTAGACTTCCAGCGCTGTTTATTAGCTCTGATAGAATAAGCACCTCCAGGACACCCACTTTCATAAATCAATCTGTAGAAATTGATTGTTTAGTTTCAGATCAACTCCCTCCTTCACATTCGATCTCATGTGCAACGTTCCAGATGGCTGTTTGAGTTTTTAGAGGGTGTCTCTCATCTTTGGCTGGGAACCAATTTGATATTTGTCTACAGCAAACAGACCCAAAATGCAGATAAAACTTGGCACTTGCTGATAAAACTTATGTATGAACATAGGTTTCTCAGCAAATTATGTCTGACCACTTCCAGCTATCATAAAGAAAACTTCAGTCCTTCCAGGATATTGTCCCAACTTCCACAAGACAGATCTGACACTGCTGAATTGCTGTTTTAACTCCTATTAAAGCAAAAGCATGTCAGAATAATGATGTCTGAGAAAGAATATTAAATTAAAATGGTGGTTATATGTTTTAATAAAAAAAAAAGTGATTGGAAATGATTGTCTGACATTTGTTCAGACAGTACTGATCAGGGGTGCATTTCCCAAAACGTTCTTAACCCTAAGTACTTCGTAACCTCGTACTTACAAACATTCTTAAATTTACGAGTGTTTCCCGGAAGCCTTCATAACCCACGTCGTACTTAAACTCGTTCGTAATTCTACGAGTGGTCTGACCCTCTCGTAACTGGCCAAGTTGTTGTTAACTTGAAGTTCACATGCAGTTCTGTCTGAAAAACAAAAGAGGCTGCTGATCATCCTTTGAAATACACTCAGCACACGCGTGTATGGGCTATACAAACAAGAATTCATGAACAATTAACCTTTCTTTTGAAAACGTTTTGAAAATTAGAGCCAGCATCCTTAGTTCAGTACTGCACATACACGTACACATTAAATTGAAATAATTGTTTTCACAAAATAAAAAACTAAGATTGGTTAAAGTACAATATATTATTTATTGATATACACATATAAATTACATAAATGCAGTGGGGTTTTTATTCCAGTGTAACAGTCGTAGTAGTAAATTAATATATTTTGTCCCAAACAGTGGTTACAAATTGGCCTACTAAGTTTGTCAACTCTTAAACCCCTGAACATGGTAAAATTTTACCACAGCCCCCCGCCACCCTGCTGAGAAGGCCATTAGCTCCCTATTGATACGCTAAGTACATGACAAACATTCCAGGGCAAAGTGAGGAAAAGATTTTCAGAAACTCAGGCCAGTTTGGCTCCAGTTTTACAACAAAACATATTTCAAAATGAAACGAAGCTCACAGAGAGAATGTATTTATTTATTTTAGCTGGTTTTGTTATGTTGTGTTGTGTGTGTATGTGTGTGTGAGAGAGAGAGTTGAGGTGAGCTGAGGTGGTGCCGGTTGGGTGAGGGCTATGCTATTTTACATAACAGTACTTGACCTTAAGAAGACTTTTTGGAAACAGTCGGAAAAATTGCGTTCTTAAAGTTACGTCGTTCTTAAAGTTGTTCGTAAATCGCTAACTTCAATTGCTTTCGGGAAACACACCCCAGAGTGTTAAACTGTCATGACTAGATTATGAATATTATTTATTTGCACTTAGCTGATCATTGGAAACGGGTCATTGTAATGTATAATTTGGAATATAAGAACAACATATTTGGTTAAACAGTGGTTTTAGCAGTACTGGTGTATATGAATGTGTATATTTCTGTTGTATTTAATTACTGCTAAAGAAAAGGCAGCTAAGATTGTCATCTATGTGCACATGTGTAAATGTGATGTGACAAACATTATTTGCAGCGCAAACTCAAATTCATGATACACTTCATGTGTCCAGGTTCTTCCTTAAACTTAGGAATTCATGAGTTTTACAAATTTGTGAGAACTGCCTAAATCAACTATAAGAACCACAGCAAAAGCTAAAAAAACTTACACACTTGCCAAATTTCAGCTCAGTTCGGGAAAACCCCACCACCTTTCTCCAGTCACACACTTGAACTAGATAAGAGCCTTAAAATGAGGGCAAACAGCAACTTAAATCTTTAATGTGCATCACTTCAGCAGGGGAAACGGCCTGCGATGAACCCAAGGTCTTTTCCAAAAACCTCCAGCATGAACTCAAGGCCAGGGTGATTGTGTTCACTGAGTTAACACTGCTGGAGTTTAAACCTGAGTTTGCAGGGCCATGCAGTGTCTGTGTGGGTGCTGTGGTCGAGGGCAGATCGTTTGAGAGATGATTAAACATGGATTAGGCGCACTGTCACACTGCTCTCAGTCATTATCTCATGCAGAGAAGGAAGGAGAAGAGTCTTCTAGTAGACATTAGTATTAAAATAGTGAGTAGTGAATTACTAGGAGACATGCTAACAAAACAATGTTGTACAGGGCATGGAATTGTGTGTATATGTATACATGGTCTCAAAACCCCATGTCCAAAAAAGAGCAACTAGTTAACCTTATTTGTACGCCTATACATACATACATATACATGTGAGACTTGAATTATATGTAAAATATGACATTTTTTAATTTAATTAAATGGATACAAATTAACATTATTCTAAATTGTTCAAAAATATCTCCAAATGGGCAAATTGGCAAAAGGTACTTGCCACCTATATCTATTTAACATGCATTACAAGAGAAGCTCTTAAAAATGCTTTTAAATTCAAAGTTAGTACCTGATTCTATGAGGAAAATAGCAGACAAAGACAAAGTGGAGGTCTAGTTGAGGGGCATTGTGCCTTTCATAGCAGAGACTGATATGTGATCAGCTCAGTTTGGCTCTTAGATAAAACAGAAAGACAAAGCCTTGATCAGGAGGCCTTAGCAGTCAACATCTGAGTAACTGTTTATGTAGTTCCACAAGAGAAAACATGCAAATTCCTTCTCTGAAATTCAATTTTGTGGCTTGCACTGATGCAACTCATGAGCCCAGGGACATCAGGCCTTACGGCTTATTCTGACCACAAGGAATAGCTGGCAGCAAAAATGGCAATTTTACAGAAGATGGTAAAACATTCTTAGCTTTTACTGTACATTTGTGTAAAGAGGTTTTATTTTATGCCATTTTGGACCATATTTATTGAAATGCAGCCATGCAATAATGTAAACAAATGTAAAATGTCCAAATGATGTTTAAAAATGGTGTCTAACTGAATATTTTTTTCATGATCAGATGATCTACAAACATAATTTGTCCTTTACATTGTGTTTCATGAAAAATGAACCAGCAAAAATGGTCAAAAATGACTTCAAATTAAATGTGTTTTCATTCTATTTAGGTTGAGAATGAAGAGACGTTGGATTTTGCATGGACAGCAACAATATGTGCAGCTTGTACAGCTTTCAGTGAGAATTTTCCAGACTGGTATATTTGTGCTCCAGGAGCACATCACACTCCAAGCACTTCATAATCAAGAGCCCATAAATACAGACCTGCAAAATGCTGCATATGCATTACCACTCCTACTGATTCTGCATGATAAATAGAGTTGCATGTTGAACAGACAAATTGGGTCATCGCGAGTGTAATGAACACAATTACCATATCGCTGCAATAAATCTCCACTGTGTGCAAAAAAAAAAAAAAAAATAGGAAAAAAAAACCTCTTGCTCCACGCTGGGCTACAGGACATCAAGGGGAAGCTTAGTTAATGACTCTTAGTGAGCTACAGCACTTGGACTGAGGTGTGACAAATCTGAAGGTAATAGCACCTCAATTACAGATTGGTATGTCTGCTGCACCCAATTCATCCATATCCACAAACTACCATTTTCACTCAAAGAGGAAGTGATGTGGGCGAGTAGAAAGGAAAGCAGTCATCAGGATCACATCAGTAGAGATTATGTTCTGACACAGCTACAGAGACAACAGGACTTCATTTCTGTATGCAAATGTAATGTTTATGTGCAATTCAAACAGACATGCTTGGTAAACTGTGTGGACTATATCACTGAAAACTGAATTTCCCATTTTTTCTTCATTTAAATTTTTGATGTAGTATGTAAACAATGCCATTGTTTCCAATATACTGTTCACTTTCATTCAATATAATGCAAATGTGGAAATTAAAGTGTCTATTTTGAATTTATCGTTTCATGATGTCACAAAAAATAACACATTTACATAAATCAGACTAGACATAGAGTCATGGAGAATTGTGACTCTTTTTTTGACTGAAGCACACTTTTGAACAACCTACCACAATAGAAATTATATACATAAAAAACAGCTTATTTAACTCCACTGTAATTGGGATAAGGCTGTGAAATGAAATTTGACTGGTACATAAAATTCGCCCAAGTGTCAGAACTGGGACTTGGAGAAAACAATAAGACCAATGTAGGACAGAGGCATCTTAATGTAATACTAATTGATGCCAAATCATTTTGGACCACTTCTATGTGCTCATTCATTAAGAAATGTTCTATAACTTAAAGGGCAGAAGACAAATGTTTTATTAAAACCCATTTATACAGTTTTCACAAAGATTCTGACATTCATCAACGTTTTCTTATTTGAGATTTGTTCTTATGTGAGAACAGAATATACACACCCTTATGCACATTTCAAGGCCAATGTTATTATATATACAGTGTCAGTCAAAAGTTTGGACACACCTTCTGGACATTCAGTGGTTTTTCATTATTTAAAAATGGTCTGTATTGTAGATTAATACTAAAGTCATCCAAACTGTGAACACATTTGAAATTATTTAATAAACAAAAAAGTGTTTATGAATATGTAAATATGTTTTATATTATATTATTTATAAGTAGGCGCCTCTTGGCAGCTTTCTTGGCATTTTCTCAGTCAGCTTTATGAGGTAGTCACCTGGAATGGCTTTCAGTTAACAGCTGTCTTGTCAAGTGTTAATGACTTGTATTTTTTACCCTCTTAATGTGTTTGAGACATTGTTATGTTATTAAAGTGCAGCTTCGCTCCAAAAATGTATCAATGAATAAAGTTAAGCAAAGGAAACATACAAGAGCCAGACAAGACACTAGCCAGACATAAATGTGTCAGTCTACTTATCCCCTGGGCTTCAAAATTGTAAGGCTTACTCTTTTTTTATCCCAGCTCAAAGTTGTGCAAGACTGCTGAGCTTATAAATTAGGCATTGAGTACTTTGAAAAGTATATATTAGTCATTCTAAACCCTCACTAAGCTTACAGGTCTGGAGGTGAACAGCAGAGGCATTCTGGGTTCAGTAAAGGTAAACGCCTGATGCCTCAGATTTGTCTTGAAACTTCTTAACCCGAACGAAAGCAGCCGGTGGAAAACGTGTGATGTATCTTCGGTCTGCTTCACATTCTCTTCCTCGGCCCTGAGTTCGTGCTCTGGTGCGATGATAGCCGTGTAATTGCAGAAAGTTAATGTGAAATGAAAGTATTGGAGCTCGAAGAGCATGCAAGAGAAGACCTGTACGCCTACGCCGGCCACTGCACAGCGTGGAGCATTATTAACTCCATTTACAGCATCAAACACTGCACAGGGCTAGTCATTCATCCATACAGACACACTCTCTGGGGCTAATTGCTGCAGGATCAAACATCTTCACTATGTGTAAATGTTACTTTGTGTATATTTCTTCTTTTTTCACCACATTTCTCTCCATCTTTTTAAGCTTTCACCCACTCTACACTCTTCTGGCTTTTCTTGCTGTCCTTTATCCATCTCATACCACCACTAGGTCCATAAACGAGGGCTCTCAAAGAGATGGTTCCTGTCCTGATAAGAGGGATACTGAGCTCCAGGGGGATTTGGCTATTTTTTTTCCTCTCTCTCTTTGTCTCTGTATATCCCTCTCTCCTTCTAGCTCTCTGAATCTCACTCAATCCTCTAGCTCTGCACTCTTGAATGTTCTGAGGCTGGTCAGATATTTGAGGGACTGCGTGATCTCTATGTAAAGCACTAGAGAGCTGAAGTGATTGGACATTGGCTGGGCATTATTTGATTCAAGTTCTTATTTAGTAATTTGGTCAAATGCATTACACAAAGAACTCAAATGTTAAAGTATTTATTTATTTATCTATTTAAAAAATCCAGCTACACAGTAAATATGTCAGTGTTAAATCAACACTTTTAGAGTTAAATTAACACTGAGGGTGTCAAAATGTAACACTCCCAGTGTTAATTTAACTCTAATAGTGTTGATTTAACACTGGCAGATTTACTGTGTAATTAAGCCGAGTTCATACATGGAAATTAATCTGCAAAAAAAAAATCTCCCATTCACAATGAAGTTATAAATAATGTTTTAGCTTGGGAGCTAATTTGAACTTTGATCTTAAAGGAATGGGAAAAAAACAAACAAAATATAACATTTAAGGGTTAAAAGTATGTTGGAAAACTGAGCTATGACATTTTGGCATATAAACCCATACAAATAATAAAAAAATGTAATGTAAAATTTTTTTGTCTTCAATTGGTGCAAAATGCAGGTGCTAGATTTCTCAGTGGTATAAAGGGGGAAAATCACTTCACCCTGGTTTTAGCCCTTTTTCACACGCTCCCAGCCTATTGCAAGATCCAGTTCAAGGTGCTATTTGATTTTAAACCTCAAGAAAAGCTCCTGCATTGATGCCTTACTATGTGTTTACTCAGTCCTGAGAGTAAAGTTACAGTTCTAGTAACAATCTTTAATGTAACCTTACATTATGTAGAGGTTCTTCACACTCACACATCTCATCTCAGTGTGCAGCCTCTTTGGGAAGATCTCCTACTGGTCTTTCTGTAGGTGGAACAGAACGTAATTGTTGGATATTCTGTTTCTACTGCTTCATACTGCTGCTAGAGGAGTTATGATAGTTTTAAAAAAGTTATGTTCATGCTGTGCATAGTAAAATAGATCAGCATGTAGAACTTTCTATACGCTGTCAAATTCAGTGTGTTGGAGAAGTGATGCATGAGGTTTTCTTTGTTATTGATAGCCTCCGTTTGTTGACTAGACGTACAAGCACATTCAGAGTACAGCTCCCACTGCTGAGTGCTTTTTTTAGCATGAGTAACAAAAAAAAACATGTGTGACGTCATCTGTGTTCCTGTTCATGTGTTTTTCTTTTTCAAAATGATGATAATTTCTGATGCCAATAAAATAATGATTTCATTTCCAAAAGCTTCATAGTATTAACATCATATTAACTGATAGACAGAATGTTCAGTATAGTATATGATTTTTGTGTTATTTTTTTTTTCCCAGGTTAGATTTATTGCTTTACATATCAATTAAATATAACAACATTAATGAGATATCATAGTACTCATAGAGAAAAGAAAGGATTAATGGCTAGGGAGCCATTCTTTCAGTACAGTGTCATATCAAAATATTGGACTGATGGATGGAAACATCACAGTAGCCTAAACATAAAATGACACATTAATGAAATGAAAGGAAAAGTGAAATGGGGAGTTAGCTCTTCAGGATATGATAAACTATATGGTGTAATTGCCCCAATTATGAACACAAATGAAATGTGTGATTTAAGCTCATTTGGGTTCATAATTTAATTGGAAAAGATAAAACTGTCATATATTTAATGACATGTAAAGCAACATATTTCAAACCTTTTTTGTTTAATTTGTTTAACTGTTGATCATCCAGAAAGCTCTCAGCACTGTGGAGGACCAATCACATCCACCACATTGTCTCTTCACCCTGCCTGGTGGAGAAGACACTGCAGCATTCTGACCTGCAGTGCTAGACTGTCCAACAGTTTCATCCCACAGGCTTACTCTCAGGGAATAAATATTACTGCACTTTTGCACAGCACTGTGTTTGTCTACATAATTATTGCAATACTTGCATATTTGCACATTTAATATAAAACTACTAATGCTACTAAAACTGCTACTAAAGTTATTATTAAACTGCTGCTAAAATCTCTGAAATTTGCTGCCAACATCACATTTGTTCTGTAATGTGTCTAAGTCTAGTTAGACAAGCAGCGTATTTCTGGTATTTATTAGGGGTTGTAGTTATTGCACTTGTGTTCTGTGCTGCACCTGATCCTAGAGGAACGTTGTTTTGTTTTAATATGTACTTTACTGTACAGAGCTGAAATGACTGAACTTGAACTTGACCAGTGTGGCTTATAGCTCATGAAAATCAGAAACATAAAATCTCAAATTATTAAGATTGAGTGCATTGCTATTCAGACATTATCAACATTATTCAAACAAAAAAGTCTTGAAATATGTCACTTTTTAAGTGTAATGAATATAAACTGTATAACAGATTACTTATTTAAATTATATTATCAACACAGATTAATTTTTCACAACTATTTGGAGATGTACTAGTAAGTGTTAAGTGTCTCTTTTTCGGAACATTATCATTTGAAAACTGTTCATGTGTGGAAGCAGGAGCACCAGTGCCCCAAGTAGGGGGAAGGACATTTGAGGAGTATGAAATGAGAGTTTCCTTTAAATCTTAAAAGAAATACAGTGGTAACCCTACTCACGAGCATCCCTACTAACGAGTATTCCAGGTAACGAGTCGAGATCTCTGAATATTTTTGTTCCAGGTAACGAATAAAATTCCAAGTAACGAGTAGCGTAAATTTGTTCAAGTATGCTAACCGCTAGATGCTACCGTAGAAGAAGAGGTCAGTCAATACCTTTGACCGCTGTCCAGTGAAAGTGAAAGTGCCTGTTGAAAGCGACACTAAGGTAGCAAAAGGTAGTGAACAAGAAAGTTAGATAAATTTTACTTTTACTTTTCATATGATAAGTGTAACCATGCCATACATGTACGCCTGTCCTCCTGTCCTCCTTAGCGGCCAGCCTACACGAGCACCGTCGTCGTCTCGTTTATGTTTCAAAAACCCATATAAACACATTATTTAGCATATTAAAGTATACTGTATATTGGCCGGCTGACACGGATTAATCAGTTTTACATGTATTCTTATGGGGAAAATGCATCCAGCTAACGAGCTAACCAGCTAACGAGCTCGGCTCCTGCACGGATTAAACTCGTAAGTAGGGTTACCACTGTAATATATAATATTACGGGAGGGGGGCCTTGGCACTGCTTGTGGATAGGGTCCAAAATTTGGTGCTACGGCCCTGTGTGGAAGTATGGCATCCTTCAGTTTATGTTGGCACTTTCTCTGTATATTCATATTTTCTTAACAGTGTGCAGCATTTTGGTCAACTGTCCTTTTCAATTTGCTATAGAATATAAATGAAATGTAGTACTTGACTTGCTTACAAATGGACAGAGATCCACAGACAGCCCCCCTGCCAACACAGACATGCACTCTCCTACAGTAACATCTACTAACACAAGACACAAAACAGGCAGTGTCTCTAGGTTCATCTGTGAATGTGCTGCCTTTCAGAAGCCTTTTGTACCCTTCCAATGGCGGTACGAATGCCAAGGTCGAAACATTATTTCCAAGAAAACTTTTAATGACTTCAACTGAAAGGCAGACAGAAAGACAAAAAGAAGAGAATGAAAAAGACTGGCAGATAAGAAGACAAAAGCCTTTAGTAGATGATGAATCCTTTACAAGCAAATCTGCACAGTGCAGCATCACCTCGACTCTTGTTTGTGTCATGAACGTCTGAGAGAAGAGCATTTGGAACATCAGGTGAGACAGATGAAGGTCAAGCACCTTAAGGCCTAATCGACAACATCAAATGAACACCAGCGAAAAGAACTGCAATGTGTGCTTCCAACATTAGCTGTTAGTGTACGAGTGAAGGAAATTGAGGTATGCAGACTGTTGTTGTAGACAGGTATAAACCCGGACAACATGCTGGGATCAACTAAACCTCTCTGTCTGTTACTAAAGCTCTTTCTCCAGCGTCTGTCGATAAATGTGCATTAGAGGGAGCGCTGGGAATGGGCATAGGCTAGATTGCATTATTGACTCGACATAGCTCGACAAAATGGCTGAAGTGTGTGCAAGGCTGCTGTCTGCCAGTGATCAGTTCCCTGTTTTGTGAGGTTGAGAATCAAAACTCTATTGATTCGTCTGCCCTCGGTGCCGTGCCTTTTAGCTCCAGTGCTGGATGCCTCATAGAAATGCTGTTTTATTAATCCCTGAAGGACTACTCATTGCATAAAGACAAAACCTCAGTCTGGCTCTTAATGGTTTGACAGTGCTGAAAAGTACATAATGTGTTGGATGCTTGTGATATAATTTACTCCACTTAGCACTGAATTCATACTCTGTTGCTTCATATATTGGCACAAACTATATATGAGATATGACATTAACTTGCTTTCAGACTTCTGATTGTTTTTGCTGCACTTGTACATTACCATTCATGTGTTTTTTGGACAGGCTGCACAATGTATTGTTAGCATAACATCAGCTGTTGCAATAATGATGTTGTACAAGATCAAATGAGTCCCCAAAGCAAACAGTGAATCTATACTTGTGCACAATCATCATCCTAATTAATCAGATATTCTTTGCACTATTGGATGAATCAAAGCATTCTTAGTCTTATGAGCATTAATCACTTTGGTCATATATTTTGGGTGGCACAGTGGCTTAGTGGTTAGCATGTTCACCTCACAGCGCTGAGGTCTTGGGTTCGAGTCCACATCTGAGCGGAGTTTCCATGTTCTTCCTGTGTAAACATGGGTTTCCTCTGGGGACTCCGGTTTCCTTCCACAGTCCAAAAACATGAAGATCAGGTGAATTGGCTACTCTAAAATGACCTTGGTGTGTGTATGAATGTGTATATGTATGAATGTACGTATGTATGCCCAGATATGGTTGGCGCTCTGTTCTGGGTGATCCCCCTAGTGCTTGATGCAGTCCTCCAGGTGGACGGTCGCTTCCGGTTGAAAGTACGCTGTACGCTGTTCCGTTTGCAACTGGCTGCCACTTCTTGCCAGAGGGTGTATATGAAGTGTGTTGATTGTAAAGCATTCTTGGGTGTCTAGAAAGGTGCTATATAAGTGTTATGTGTATATATACTGCAGGCTAGTGTGTAACCATTAAACACACCAGCCATGACATACAAAAACCTTCTTGTATCTACTCTCATTGTGCATTTTAGTGCCACAAACCATACAGGTGCACTTTGCAGTTCTAAAACAGACTGTAGTCCATCTGTTTGTCTGTATATTTTCACCTGTTCTTCAATGATCAGGATTCCCACAGAGCAGCTATTATTAAAATGGTGTATCATTCTCAGCACTGCAGTGATACTGATGTGGTGGTGGTGTGTGAGTGTGTGAATCAAACACAAAGCTATGTTTTTTTTAAACACTGTGGTTGGTGGAAACCTTTTTAAAAACCTCAGCAGGTTTGCTGTGCTCTGCTGTGTCTGATCCACTCATACCACCACATCAGTGTTACTACAGTGCTGAGAATAGTCGCGTTTCCATTGTAGTTTTGCGCAAAACTTTATCGATATTCTGTTTTGTCGAAAAAACAATTCGACAAAACAAGTTTCACAATTGTGGTGTTTCCATTAAATGTGAAATACTTTTATAAAATCACATGTGAATATGTTTGTTCTCGCGATAAGTCTTTACAAACATGGCGGCAGTGGATGTAAACACATACTTCAGCTTTATACATACTGCTACCACGGCACTAGCGCTCATCATCAGCCATCAGAGGAGATGGCAACTTATCGAGGCTTTGGAGTGACAAGCCCCTTTTACTTGGGAGCAGCTACGTATGCGGAGTTTTTGGGAAACTGTAGTCGATGATTTTACAGAAGAGCTGTGGATTCAACATTTTAGAATGACACACAACTTTTAATGAACTTTGTGATGCTGTGAGATCTCTAGTGGAGCAGCTGCACATTGTCCAAGGATTCTCCTCGTTATTCCAAATATGCTGCATCATCTTCATCCTCGCACTTTTTGTTGTTGTCTTCTTCTTCGTCATCTTTTTCACCAATAGAAATGTCCGGTTGTTGATCATGTGACTCCTTAATGCGAAAAAAGTCAGTTCGAGTGTTTCCATTACACTTTTGCGATATAAACCCATTTCGATACGACTGAAAAACCACCTCATCTTAGCGCAAAAGACTTTTATCGAAAAACGTGAGTTTTTTCGAAATTGTCGTGTTTCCATTAAGCACATTTTTATTCGCAATTCTAATTTGCAATATTTCATGGTCAATGGAAACGTGACTAATGATCCACCACCCAAATAATACCTGTCTGAAGAACAGGGTGAAATGGGGCAGAGAAACAAATTACACAGAGAAACAGATGGACTAGAGTCTGTAATTGTAGAACTAAAAAGTGCAACAATATCATCAGTGGAGCTAATAAAATGAACATTTAGGAGATGCAGATGACAATAAGCACCAGTATAATATGATGTTTTGTCAATTCTGGGCTACCCTAATAGGACGACTGGGTTACTCTGCCTAAACATGAATAAAATATCATTTGGGCATAGTTTTCCTTTAACGATACACAGCAAATCATGACATTTATCATAAAATATCACAATGTGACTTTCCACAGTATCGTTCACCCCTAACATGTACTGTAATAGAGTTGCTTCAGACAGTGAATACATTAATGAAGCGATGAACCTGCTGTTTAACAGTCTTCCTTTACCCTCAGCGAGGCCTTGTGCGACTGGGCTGAAGCTTCTATTTTCTCTTAATGAAGCCGTCCTCATGGCAATAGGCTGACTACGAGCACAAACTCAACTCCCAGTGCACTCAGGGGGGCCGCTGCTCTCTCACCCGCAAACGAGTCTCATTCTGAGCCCACGGGTCCCACAGGGAGGGCAACTTATTAGTGTCCGCCAGAAGACACTTCTACTGAGAGGACACACAATCAGCAGTGCTTATGAAGACATGAAGCCAGCTAGTTTTTTTAATCAGGGCTGCATTTCAAATGAAGCATGAGGAATCACCCTTAAGGGATGAGTTTAAGTTTTCCCCACCCTATTCGCTACTTTAGATCTACAGTGCTTAGGGTGCAGTGGACATTTTCTCCAAGTAGATGGCTCATTTTTCATCCAGGCACTAACTTCAGTTATTTCAACAGTGCAGCTCTACTATGGTGATATTTTATATATTGTCAGTGCCAGACGGTAAAAGACAAAAAATCTGAATTTATAATGGAAGTTAATGTAAAAATACTAGTGCATCTCCTAAAAATAGAACAGCATGAAAAAATTCACTTGTGTTCATAGTTTAATTCAAAAAGCTGCTATATATTATATTTACATTACACATAAAGTGACAAATTTCAGGACCTGTTTTAATGTTGATGGTGTTTGAATAATAAAACTTGAAATGAAATATTCTAAGTATATTAGTGTAAAATATTTTTTTGGGAATTCTCGTAGCATTTGTAGATGTAGCATTTTAAATTTGCGGGAATTCAATGCGCGCCATACTGTATAGATGCGTAGTGCATGCTGTACAGTAAAATCTCTCTTCTCCCATTTCACTTCAGCATCCGACTGCTGCCAAGAAATTCAGCAACTGGCTGAAGAATGGGATGCCATAGTTTGTTCATTGCAGTTCAGTACAAAACAGTTTTCAAACAGAAGCAGCAGCAAGTCCCCATATCTATGTTCAGGGCTGGCGCTCACATATGGGATCACGGGCTGCACCTGGGCCTTTCGTCCATGCAAAATAATAACAGTATTTAACATAATTACTGTATGTATGTTATTAAAATGATCTAGATTTAAGAGTGTGATATTTACTATAATTTTTTTTTCAAAAAGTACGCAAGAAGGAGTACAGCGCACGAGATTGGACTTGACTCTGCGGGTAACGTGAGAAAGAATGAGATGCAGGTGTTGTGCTGCCTACACTGGACCTTTGCGCCAACTAGCGCCAACTAGCAGCAGCCACTCGTATCTTGAAATTTCACTCGGATCTGGAACAAAAATACGGACGGAGTCACAGCTCGTATCTTAAAAAACATTTGCATGTTGGTCTGCTCGTATCCCAAGGTACCACTGTATTTGTTTAAAGCTTGAGCTGCTTCCATACTTTTGCCCTACTGTAATAAATGTAGTTATATAATTTCCTATCATAAATATTCATCCACATAAAAAAATGGATGTAGGTAATGGTATCTCTCATGGGTGACTCAAACATGGCTGCTGTTTTCGGGCGAGGCTCTGGACTGGCTGTAGTCCAGCTCCTGCTTGGTGAGCTGCTGACAGAGAGGCTGAGCCTGCTGAGTGGAGAGCACTGTTCCCAGCAGGACAAACATTTCACCACCTTGTCTGTCTGATATTTCACATCTTGCAATCCATACTCACTCACTGTTCTATTCACACATACTGTTCAATTCATAAACAGCACATGGGCTCTGGCTAGTCTTCCTCATGAGGTCTACATAACAGCTGAAGTCTGAGTGGATGAAGGAGGGAAGACTCTATGATAATGTTTGAGGAGGTAACTGAGAGGACTGGCAAGGAGACTAAAGATGTGTTAGAGGGAATCATCTAAAAATGGGTGGGGTTTAAAGTTGAAAATGGTAGTAATGACTCAAAAAGTACTAGTGCATCTCTACAAATGGGAATATTCTGAAAAAGTAATTCAAAAAGGGAAACTGTCATATTTCATATTCATTACATTACTAATTACAGTACATCTCTATAATTGTAATGTGATTACTTTACTGTTCACTGCTGTGTTACTTTATAAAACTAAAACAAATAGACTTATTTATAGCCCTTTACAGCAGAAAGTAGTCAATCACAGTAAGTACCATTTAAAAGAACTATTTTTCATATTCTGCTCAGAATACATTTTATGCTTGATGCTATAAGAACTATGAAGTTAATAATGAGGCTTCAAACTTAAATTTTGCTTTAACACAACATTTTTAACAGTGATAATTGTTTTTAAAGCCATTAGCACGGTTTCATTATTTTAACCATGCATTGTGACTGGACCAATCAATTACCTACTAACACCTTAGCATCAACCTGGGATACCCTTGCAACCATGTAGCAATATCATAATTAACACATTGTACACTACAGCAACCACTTCAGTTCAGTGTCTCTTGAAGAGGATGTGTTCCCTTATTCCCATTTAGAATAATTAATAAAACATGTAATTAGTCCTAAATTTTACTGTATATGGACATTATATCTGCTGAAAGCTAAAATAAAATAAAACAACATGTCATTATACTAACAGTAATTAAGAATCATATCACCATATATTCATCACTTAGGACAGAAAATTATTGTAAAACACTTAAGGAAGCATTACATGCCAGCAAAATGTAAAAATAGAAAAGTACAAAATGTTGAAGATAATATCAATGAATGACAAAAAGGCCTTTGTCCTGTTGTCAAGGATGAGGTTGAGGCTGTCTGTACAGACCACTGCTCTAGATACTTCATATTTAATTAGTATCACTAAGGGGCAGTACTAAGAGCTACAGTGAGTAGGGCAGCAGAAAAGAGTAAAAGCTTTCATGTGTTGTGCTATTTAGCAGCTGCCTTCTACTAAAAAAGGTCCAGAGAACTAAATAAATGTACTGTAACAAAAGCTCATTACAGAAAAAAGACAAGAAAAAGGTCTTGTGTTACTTTGTTACTTTAAATTTCACTCTATTTAGCTTTATATATCAACGTATTGACAAAAAGACCCTGTTTAAGTGATTTAAGTGACATTTTCCAAGCTCCATATTGAAGCAGCAATGATTTGTAGCTCAATATCAAAATTCAGTGGAAAAGGTCAACATGAATATTTACTGCAAAATAGGCTGGTGATAATGTTTACAAGACTTCGAGTAGGTCACATCATTCACTTCCTACACTAATGCAAACAGAACGTTACCTTTGGGCAATGTCAATATTGGTTTGTGGATACAACTGAGGTGCTTGATATGAGGTGTTGTGTATTCTTGAGTACTGTCACATTTCAGACCTGTAGCTGACAGGTATGCACGTCACATCAAACACCTGATGGATCTATGCTTTCGGTGCCTTCGGGTGTGAATGATGAAACAGGTGCAGGTTTTGGGCAAGGCCATAGGCTAGGACTCTGTGTATCATGTCCAAGCAACGTGTGCTTTAACCTGACTAGTGTATCTAGTGCCAGCATAGTGTCCCTCACCCAAAGATTTTTTTTTTCAACTAATATAGTTGCATACTAATTATATTTGAATATTCATGAGTAACAGAGATTTTATTAGAAAATGACGTGTGCATGTAGTACAGTGTTGCTCACCAAAAGTGCATTAACATCTGCATGTTGGAATGTCAGTCTTCAGAAGTGAGTCATACATTGTGAGCAAGATAAGAGGTCTTTTTGTAATGAATAAAACTATACTAGGCCATCCTCAGCTACTGTAAACACAGCAGTTAGTTTCCTTCCCTAAACACGCCAACTGAAAGCCCAACGTTCAGACTTTGCTTCGCGCCTTGGAAACGCTTCAGATGCTCTATAGACTTTAACAGCAGGGACGGCGTGGTAATAAAACTCAACTCAAAGCCTTTGTTGGCTAATGGCCGTCTCTGATTGAATCAAAGGGAAGCTGCGAGAAAGGCGCTCAGGCAGGCTGTGAAGGTACACGTGTCTGCTCAGGGTCAGCCACAAGGATTCTCTGTAATTGGCACCATTGAAAAGAAGGCCTCAACAGAGAGCTGGAGCACTATTTCCATAGAAACACCTCATCTGTTGCTATAGTTTCGGCTCGGCTAAGAGTTTGTACCTGTGATGGGGAAAGAAATGGCATTGTCTGCTGGGAAGCCTGCAGAAGAAGATGCGAATAAGCTGCGTAACAAATAAAAACAACCCAGAATAAGAAAAAAATGGGAACAGTATAAAAATGGAAAAAATGCAACGTTTCTTACATTTATGTTTATTTCATTACATATATTTTATGTTTTGTCTGGTTAACTTAATTTTGACTGTTAATATACATCGATTCCTACATTTCAGGCCTGCAACACATTTCAAACACAGCTGGGATGGTACACCATTTACTACATTGTAATGTTGCCATTTCTTCTCAAAAGACTTAAAAGACATTTTAGCACTCTGAATACCAAGCCATTAAGTGTTTCAGGTGTTATGTTGACTCATTCTTCCTGACAACAGTACATGATGTAATTGTCACATTTTTGATTTTTAAATTCTCTACATATTCTCAAGTGGGGACAGGTCAGAACCAAAGGAACTTCGGTAACACTTTATAATAACTTTCATTAATAGCTCATTAACTAATGATTAATAAATGTGAACACATAATCAGTTCATAAGAATTTCATTAACAAATGATTTACTAATGATTTACTTTGCAAAAATGAATACAATCATTAGTAACTACATGAACTGTTAAATTCTTATGAACTAATGATTTGTGCACAGTTATTAATAATTAGTTAATGGCTTATTAATGAAAGTTATTATAACGTGTTACCAGAACTTCTTATGCATTTAAACACCTGTAATAAGTGCAGCATGTGGTTTTGCATTGTCTTGCTGAAATATGCGTTAATGTCCCTGGAAAATATGTCAACTTGAAGGCAGCATATGTTAATACAAAATCTCAGAATTGTACATCACCTTTGCCAAGAGCACTGACACAGCTTCAGAAGATTACAGACCCTGGTTTTTGGACAAGTTGCGGATAATAGAGAGCATGGTATTTTATTTTTTGTGTAAGTATATATATATATATATATAATTTACTTTTAATACACACACACACACATACACACACACACACACACACGCACATACATACACACACACACCATTTCCTGCATTTCAGACCTGAAATCTGGAGGGAAAAAAAGAAAAGTCTGACATAGATTCAAAGTGCTCAATGATTCAAAGGTGCCCAATGAATAGAAAAAGTTACAGACCCACTTCAGAAAAAAAGACTCCATTCCTTTCAGACAGAAATTCAAGCTATTTTTTCTCCTAAAAGGCATACATTCAAAACGTTTCAATGATTCAATGGAATAGAGATGAACGGAGAAGTCAGACCTGCTTTAGAAGTGACTTTTTTTTTCTAAACATCTCACAACAACTGCTTTTCTGCATGACCCTGAACATGGCAATGCTCAGCTCATGAGCCACAGACACAGTGGAGAAAGAAAAAAGTAAATCAAGCCGGCTTTATACTGCAGTGCTCTTGCAGGCTATTGTTCCCTAATTTTAACTAGCTACAAGCTAAATGGGAGACACTACTCCATTGGCCTTAAACCTCCATCTAGAGATGGTTCCATGAAATCATTCAATGTAAATTGGCTCTCCTCACTCCTTCATGTCTGAAAGGACGAGCACAAAATAAATAAGGATAAAAATGGAAATCAATACTTCATCATGAACTAATTAGAAAACAACAAAGCCAGAGGACTCAATGAAGGATGTGATAGGTCAGGCACCCAATGGAGGATAAAAGGTCATTGTTATTCACGTCTGTACAAGTCTTCATCAGTGTGTCTACTTAACTTTCTTTAGGCTAGTGTTCTGAAGAAGTACTCACTGCCGCCTAATGAGCTAAGAGAATCAGCTCAATAAGACCAAACAACACACTAGATGTCCAAAGTGCTTGAAAAGGAGTGCAGAAGAAAACACAGATGACCAAAGAGATGACCAATTACTTCAAAACCACTGAGCTATATTTAGAATGAATCAAGGACACTAACCTATTCTCAATACACAATGATGTGATTACTTTTGAGTTTGTAAAAGGCAAATGAAACAGTTCTCTATTGATGTTCCACCCAGTGAGTGCAGCCTCATTACATGGCTATTAAGATTCATTCAGAGACAGGGCTTAGAGTAATATCGGAGGGATTAGGCAATGGGATGTGTCACTATGCACCAAAGATAATCAACGTAGTAGTCAAAGAAAAAATTTTAGCCATTAGTGAAGGTGATCTCCAGAAGCTTTGTTTGCTTAGTGTACTTGAACGTGCAAGTCCTACATATCTTCTTTTGTAGAGTATAGCTAGTGCATACCAGCAAAACGTCTTCAAATAAAGCAGCAATTAACATGAGATTGAGTGAACGATGCACTTTCATAGTAGTTTCTTAGGACTGCTAAACACAGCAATGCGCAAAACTAAATGTTCACAATGCAAATCTGATAATATCTACTGTTGATATTTTCCCTAAGATAAGAAAAATGAATAAACTCAATTATATAGAGACTTAAAAAGCTGCACACAAATCACAGTTTGTGTCAGCACTTGGCAAATGACTACAGGGAAGTTCAGACACTTTCAGAAAGAAGAGACGATAGCAAGAAGCAGAAACAGTTTATAACATTTCATTAGCAAGTCGTTTGAGTGATGTGTGTTGTAATAGAACTGTAATGGAAGACGTTCGAGCTTCAAATCAATAGCCATGCAGAGCAAGCCGCATGAATCAGCCAAATCATCCTCCATGACATGGCAGCGCATCTTCATGAGAAACAAGCAATCATTCCTAATCTAGCCACTGTGCCAATAGTGTTACTGTCATCATGAGGCAGGGATATATGAGCAACTGCAAAGGCCAACACGTACATTAAAGCTCCTGTCAGCATGGTTTAAATGTAATACTCAAGAGCAGCCTTCTCAATGATGTGAGGGTGCATCAGATCACATGACTGACAGCATCATCTTCATATAAACAACCCAGTGATGGTGTTAAAGTTACACATTCTCACTTTTTCTGTGCAATATTTGGGCATTTTATAAAATTTCTGGCTGTCACAAAAAAAAACATTAATGGACCCATTTTTATTTAATACTTCAGCAAAGTCAATGTTACAAACAGCAAATCACTTACTGCCCAATGCATAGTCTAAAGAAAGCAGCAAAAACATTTCAGAAATATCTCTTTAGCAAAGACCTACATCATTCTTTCATGCTAAAGATAATAACCCTGCTCAGCAAGCCATATTGTGCAGGGGACATGTAACATAGAACATATAAAAGCTCTTAAAGACAGAATGGCAGAGCTTAATTTCCTTAGACTTCTGTCTCTGAGAGAGATCTTGAAGAGAACAACAAGAATAATACGAGACAAATAATTATAATTCATTATTCTAATGGAGCGCTGTGCAATTATCAGCCTTTGATTTTATGTCCTTTTTTCAACTGCTCCTAAAAGCCTTGTTTCTCTCTGTGCATCTGTTCTAGAACACAGAGGGGAGGACGTCTACCGTGACAGAGTAAACAGTTCCCAAAGAGAAACACAGACACTAAAACAGCATTACCTTCTCAAAGCCTGTGTTCAGTAAACTGAGCAGAAACTAAAGAGATTACAGTGATGAGATGAGATGGTGTCAGGCAGAGTGATGCTTTCCTAGTATATCTGAACCTCTTCAGTGTTACATATTACAGATACTGCTGATGATTACAAAAGCGGGATGTAATTAGATATGAACTATTTCTCATTTATAGCTCATTAAGAACAAGCGGAGACATTTTGGTGAAAGTTTGGACTCTGCATGATGAAGAAGACTATTGTGCTCACAAACAGAAGTGCAGATATTAACTTATGATTTTAATTTGAACAAATATTATTGTCTTAGTGAAAGACTGTATTTTGCTGTTTCTGTCAGTGCTTGAAACTATGTAATGTACAAAGTAATATGTAACTGAATTTGAATAGCAGAGTGAAATCAATGAATAATGATCATTTGTAGGCCTGCACAGTAAATTTGCCAGTGTTAAATCAACACTATTAGAGTTAAATTAACACTGAGAGTGTTACATTTTGACACCCTCAGTGCTAATTTAACTCTAATAGTGTTGATTTAACACTGACAGATTTACTGTGTGGGCGATAAACCGAAAATTTTCCGATACCAAAATTTATGACAATAACCGACGTCATTTTGCCCATGTCGGTATTTTCAGTGTCTTAAAAAAATGAAAAGAAAAGTCTTGTTGTCTTTTTTGTCGGCTACGTTCATGTTCAAAGTTAATTAAAATGGTAATAAAAAGGGAATTGTACCATCAATATAACTGGCTGTGAAATATTTATGTTGGCCTAACACATTCTTTATATTTGGGGTTTGTGTGTATAAGTATTATCGTCCATTTATCGTTATCGAGGTGAACCGCTCAATATATCGCAATATTGATTTTAGGCCATATCGTCCCAGCCCTAATCATTTGTATGACTTATTTTAGGCAAATGTAGTGTTGGGAGTCTTGCCCAAGAACTTAAATTTGGTATAGTGTGGAGTGTTCATTTAGATGGGTGACTGAAACATAGTATGCCATGTAGAGGGCAATGAGTACCCATTACACCAGACAAACAACTAAAGTTTAGAGCCCTTATCCTAAGTACTGAAAAACAAGGGTTATGCACATTCAAAGCAATATAACTTTATAGAGTTATATAATTATAAATAATATACTATTAGCATCTCAATAATAAGCCTAGGGTTCAAATGGTTAACAGTTAAAGATAGAGACTAAGACAAAGGGCAACCTTTTTCATGAAGCTGTCCAAGGCAAATTGAAATATCTTGGCCTCCACAGTGAGTGGGAGAAGGTTTTTAATTATGAGAGGCAAGAAAGAGGAGGTGAAGCTGAATCAGAGATGGTTTTTGATTATCAGAATGCAGCTGTTTCAGAAGGCCTGCTGGCTAACCGTGACCCCGGGGGTCAACCTCCCACTCAGGAGTGATTTTACTAATTGGAAAGATTATTCACCACACATCAGATAAGTCATGTTACTTCCCCATGCCTGCATAATTGCTCCACATTACTCATGTACGTAATACAATAACCAAGATTTTGGCAAAGCCTCAGTAAGGACCACAATTAGGCTGAGATATCCTGGTGACAGTGTGCAAACATTGCCATAATCATATTTGTTACTCACACAATGCTGCAAACATAATCCTGATTTTTTAAGTTTTTTTCTTTTTCTTTCTTTCTTTCTTTCTTTCTTTCTTTCTTTCTTTCTTTCTTTCTTTCTTTCTTTCTTTCTGTGAGGTCTGGTGCAGATGCTGCATTGTTAGTTCTGGATGACTCATTTCCAATTCATCTCAAAGCCCCAACTGTTCCACACCTCAATGCTGGGGGCTTCATACTATTATACTATTCCAGCTGACATTTTGCATTGGGCA
This sequence comes from Crenuchus spilurus, assembly GCA_036984385.1. Lineage (NCBI taxonomy): Eukaryota > Metazoa > Chordata > Actinopteri > Characiformes > Crenuchidae > Crenuchus > Crenuchus spilurus. Next base: position 27,422 of record BRDA01092051.1, read on the forward strand.
TGCTGACATTAGGCTCATGTGTGGCTGCTCCAGAACATCCCATTCTGTTGCCAAAGCTTTTCTATTGAGGTTATACAAAATGTGTGTGTGCCTTAAAGCCACTAAATTCACTAAATAGAAGAATTTTCTTTATTTTGGACACTTTGTGCCCTTTTTTTCATTAAAAGCAAAGTTTTGAATACCAAAATGTCTTACAACTGTATCATGATGTGATGGTAGGGTGATCAGTTTCTCAAAACAATCAGCTGAAATTGGTAAGGTTGTTGTATTTTGTGTACAGTCAGGTTACAACTTCTTATGAAAAAAATAATTTAAATTTTCAGTTCAGATGTACTTTTACTTTTGTGAACAAGTGTCCTCACAAAGCAGCTTTACAAAAATCAGCAAAAAAGTCCCAAAGAGAAGAAAAAAATCTGAAAGAACCAAGACCAAAAAGGGGAACCCATCCTCCTATGGTTGACACTGAATAGTATAACATGACTAGTAAAAGGACAAAAGATGGTATTTGTTGTGGCATAACAATAATTGCTGCTTAATGCTCTTTACTCTGCTCTTGAAAGAACATTAGGAGACAGCAGTGTGAGGCTCCTGGACAGGGAAAAATGCACAACCCAACAACTAAGAACCTTTAAGAGTTTTTTTTATCAAAAACAAAAAGGTTCCTGGATGACGTTTCACAGGTTCTGTCATTATGACAAGTTGACAAACTCCTAAAACATTTTAAAGTGTGAGTAAATGTGGGCAGCCATGGCCTTTTGGTTAGGGATCGGGTCTTGTGACTGGAAGGTCGCCAGTTTGATCCCCGGACAGGTCATGACTGAAGTGCCCTTGAGCAAGTCACCAAACCCCCAACTGTAAGATGTTCTGGATAAGAGTGTCTGCTAAATGCCTCAAATGTAAATGTATATATGTTAAATAAACGTTTGTATGAACACTTCCTTAGACTAAGTACAACACATTCCCAAAGTCTTGGTGCCAGTCTTGTCCTGGGGATAACATGATGAGCCACATAAATAATTAAGGGGGAGGGGCATGCATATATGGCGCTCATCGTTGCTTCTGATTGGCTCAGCCTGCACACTCTGTGGAAATGCCACAGTGTATATAACAATGCAACCCAATAAACAAGACTATAACAAAGCAACACTCCCCGACAAAATAGATTTCAGTGAGCTGGCCAGTTAGCAGCAGTTCAGATTGTTTAGATGGTAAAAGCTGTTCCAAGCACCCGAGTGAAAGTCATTCCAAACCAAAGAAGCATTACAAGAAATGCTTTCTTACTGTAACAAACGGGATTAGAGTGCAAATCTACAAAAGTGTGCTTCAAACATCTGGCATACAAAAACATGACCCAGTACACATACCCACATACACACATAAATGCACACAAGCGCACACGCTCACACACACCATTACCCTCACTCCTCCGATGACAGAGCGAGAACTCAGAAGCACATCTGTCTCGCCGGGGGAGCTGAGATCTCCTCTGACTCTCTATCTTTCTTTCTCTCTCTCCCTATTAGCTTCTAGCTCAAACTGGCCAATTTTAGCTTCCCATTGCCTCGGCTTAGTGAGAAAGATGGAGAAATAACTAATCTGCAGCTAAATATGAAAGAAAAATGAAGCAATTATGGGCATCTGCGAGGAGCTTCCTCCCAGCTTTAGCGTGACACATGCGTTGCACACATCTCTGGGGAGGATAATACAGCCAGTTAAGTACACTATTCTCCCTGGCTGTGTTCTGAATAGGGCATACATAATATCCAATTAGAGCTCACCGCACAGCAACTGCTAATAAATCATACAACCCAAGAAGAAAAGAAAGAAATAGAGCAAGAAAGAGGATGAAAGAAATAAAGAGGTGTGTTATAAGAAACTATGCTTCGATATATGGAACAGAGTGACCAATCGGCAGAGTTTTGGTAAAAAAAAAAAAAAAAACCACCCATTACTAATTACTAATTACTTTCTAAAATTGTACTGGGATTACTTATTACCTCCCAGAAAATCTCATTATTCATTACTTTAAACTTTTGCATTACTCTTGTGCAAAAATGTGGGCTATAAGGACATAATAATATTACGTATTCACAGTGCACTACCGTAAATCTCGGATCGTTAACATCCAGAAACTGCCCATCATATCCAGTTCAAAAATAGCTCAAATAAAAAGCTTTTATGAATAAAATTTAAAATGTTTGTGAATGAAAGTCAAGTAAAAATTAAATACACTACCAGTCAAAAGTTTGGACATTCAGTGTTTTTTCATTATTAAAAAATTGTCTGCATTGTAGATTAATACTAAAGTCATCTAAACTATGAGTAAACACATGAGTAATTATTTAGTAAACAAACCAGAATATGTTTATATTTTACATTCTTCAAAGTAGCCACCTCTTGCTTAGATTAGATTTTCTCAGTCAGCTTTATGAGGTAGTCACCTGGAATGGCTTTCAGTTAACAGCTGTGTCTTGTCAAGAGCTCATGACTTGCATTTCTTGCCTCTTAATGTGTTTGAGACAACAGTTGTGTGTCTACCTTCAAGAATCTAAAATCTAAAACATATTTTGGTTTGTTTAACACTTTTAAGTTTACTACATGGTTCCTTATGTGTTCCTTTATGGTCTGACTTCAGCATTTATTTATTCATCAAAAAAGAAAAAAAGAAAAAAAAACATTGAATGAGAAGTGGTACTTTGTGACTGGTACTGTATGAACAATCCTAATTCCATCGATCCATCCATTATCACACCCGCTTAATCCTTATCAGGGTCGCGGTTAGTCCCCTACCCCCTCACTGGGCACAGGGCATTACACTATTCAACTGAGCCCAGGACAGGGTGCCAGTCCATCGCTGACAATCCTAATGATACAGTAATAATAAAAAATGACATGTTAACATATATAAACTGTATGTGTGTAATTAAGATTGATTTGCTGGGTACAGAGGAGTAACTCCTAACAAAAATATATTTTTCTAAATGCCATTAGCTTTAGTGGGATGACAGGAATTGATAAATAAATAAAAGAGTGTAAGACATTAGTTAAATTACTTCACTGCAGGAAAAAGTACATTACCGTAATTCATTACTATTACCTCCAACACTGTCCATCACATTATTTGTGTTTGATATGTGCAAAACGGTGACCAACCACAGTAGCTGTATTTTTGCAGTGGATTCTGTCAACCTAGTGCAATCCTACCCAAGAGTCTACCGCATCCTCACCAGCCTGCCAACTCCAATCAGTCACACTTACCTGCAAAAAAAACAGAAAAAGACAGAAAATATGTCATGAAACAACTTTGCATAGGATGGACAGAGACAGTTCAGAAGGCATTGTGTAGAGACCTTTTGCTAATACAGTGCAGGGCCAGATTGTAAAAAAGCAAAATGCTATAAAAGTTTAAAAAATTTCAGAAAATTGATTTTTATACAGTACAGAGTGACTGGAGCACTCTAACAAAATGGAGTGTACGTTATGTATTTTTGTATCTGTAATAACCATCACCAAAAACACATTCAAAGTGAAAACAAATCACGTCCATTTGCTTGAAGTCTGAGCGTATCCTGCTGCAGCAGGCGGCCATTCAGCACAGTAGCCGTTTCATGTCGGTGGTTGTTTGCTTTAGTGCTTTTGTGTTATTCATCATTGTTTTGTCTCACCAGAACAAGCAGACACATTGGAAACCAAAGCATAAACCTGGGGGTATTTTTCAGAGCAGGAATCAATTTGTACAAAAGCACAGGTAAACCCTTACTCCCTTCAACACACACACACACACACACACGCACACACACATGCACAGTATACCTGGCCTAAGCTGAAAGACAGTTCTCTGTGAATTGCTGCAAAATGAAAAGCGGGTACTTTGCTCTCAGGAGGTTAACCGTGAGCCTGCTTTGGATTGTGAGAACACTGCATTTTGTATTGTAGCCTGTAGGTGCAGAAGCGCCAATGTAGGATGTTCACCGCCAGAGGAGTGAGTGTACAGTGTGGTCCTGAGCAAAGTCCTGTCTTTTTTTTATCTTTTTAATTGAAAGAATCAAAATACAATAACTCATCAGAGAGTATCTGACAAACACAAGTGAGGATGTACAGCATGTTTTCTAGAATAAAAGAACTCATTCATAAGGAGAACGTAGACAGACCACCAGGTGAAATTCCAAACCCAGCGTCCATGACTAATTCCCTGTTTCTTCTTTGTAAGGGTCTTTTTGGTTGTAGAGTGCAATGCCATGTTGTGGTGCAACCAAGGCAGTTAATGACCGATTAATCCATTCAGCTCTAATTGATTAATTGATTTATGAAATCATCGTACCTTCTTCAGGTCTTCTCACTGTTCTTGTGTAGCCCATCACTCAAACTACATGTGTACATACTGGGGACTGTGGTTGCAAAAAGTGTCTTAGAAAAGTGTGCAAAAAATCTAGAGATGGAGAAATATATATTTTAAACATTTGTGGTACAGCTAGAACCCGTCTTTATGGGTATGTAGGAGCATGCCTAATAATGATCAGGCCTGGCTCTAATCTAACTCAATGAATAACTGATTGATTGAGTGATGGAATAAATGAATGAATGAAAGAAAACGTATTACACAAATAACAGACATACCAAAATAAAGACTATGTGAACTAATGGCAGTAAAATATCAAAATAGCATAGACCACATCTAAAAAAATGGCTAAAAATCAACTTAAAAGTGAACTAAAACATTCAAAATCTAATACCTGAGCAGGAAAGCGTGATCAATTTTTTCTTTTGAAAATTGAAAAGAGTAAAGTTTTGTTTACTGATAATTGCTATATTTCTACATGACAAACTGTACTCAGACGTTTGTAAGATATGCAAACAAGATTAGAAGGTTGAAAAACGTCTACATGTTCTGCTCTGCAGAGATGTCTTCTCAGTAGTAATAACCCAAACGTTGTTAGGAGTCTCTCCGGCAGCTGTGAGGGACCTAGCAGTCACTTCAGCTGCTTATTAGGAAGAGGTGGGTCTGGCTTCAGTACTATGTTCAGGACAGGGTGCCTTTAGTGTGGTCTTGTGCACTGTGCTTTTGCACATTTGAGAAACGGGACATGGTGGCATGTTCAAAAGCAGTTAAATAACACAAGAGATAACACATTTCTTCTTTTACAGCAAATAAAACAATAAAATATCAACTTTTACATTTACTGTAGTGTATTGTAATCAATCAGGTTAACCAGTGCAGTTTGCTGGTTGTAGCCCTTGTGTGTGTGTGTGTATGTGTGTGTGTGTGTGTGTGACAGAGAGAGAGAGAGAGAGAGAGAGAGAGAGAGAGAGATGCTCCTCTCCCCCGTGCAGCCCCTTGTACTGTGGAAGTGTGATTAATGCTGCTCAATTCTCTCCTGTTATCACAATTACCTCCTCTCATCACAGTGATTACAGGGTAGAGTTCTCTCGCCCCATCAGCACCTATTAAACAACACACACACACACACACACACACACACACACACACACACACACACACACACACACACACACACACTGTGCCTTACTGTGACAGCTCCATGGCCTCAGCATGGTGAGGACACTTCCCGGGAGCTTTGGGCTAAAAGCCTGCCTGAGCTGCACCTCGCCTGAGCCCTAATGCCTTTTTCCTTCAATATGTAACGACGCATTAAAGCTTCATGAGGCTGGCAGCTGTGCGGATCAGGCTATGGCATGCCAGCCGGCAGGATGCCCCAGGAAGGACAGGCGCATCTAGCGAATGCATTTTTAATGGTTCCCCCAGCTCTCTGCCCTCCACAGTCACGGCAGCAGCACCGGGCTTCAGGTGGCCTGTGGATTTAAGGGCTAGCCGCTTCCATCTCCGCCCTGAGAATAATTACTCCTGTATAACCGGGCAATGTAAGGCACAGCCACAAGTGGGAGACCTCCCTCTGCACTGTAACACGTGCATTTATCTACACAGTTCATGCCCGTCCAGATTTATGGACTAGTCGAGCAATTTCATCACATGAAAAAAACATGAAATATTCAGCAGAAGCACTTTCTGCAGTTTTACTGAATGTTCAGAGTGGTTTTAAAAGGCCAAGGCCTGGGTGAGATCAGGAGAGTATGGAGTGTATGGATGGTGTGCTCGTTGTGGTAGGTTGCAGAGTGTAAATGTATGGGGGATACTGGACATGTGCTGGGAAACATGAAGAGATGATCACAACATGTAGCAAAATGATTATAAGACTATTATTTGGTCCATATTGTACAGCCATGACTGATACACTGGGGAGTATAGGTGTGTGGTTTGGGATATGGATCCACATGGGTGAGTTTGGGAGCACAGTTCTGGATGGCTGGGGAATACATGAAAGCTTGTGTTGAGGAAAAGGTCTGGGCAGTGGAGTGGAGATGTTGCTCCCTGTGTGGAGATGCTGCTCTGCATGCTCAAACTGAAAAGGCTGCTCGTGCTGGTCTGTGTTCTTTAAAAGGGCATCACCAGCTCTCTGGCAAATAAGCTCATGTTTCAGTTGTTTGTCATGCAATACGTAGATGAGGCAGGCTGTATTTTTTGATCATGTCTATGGAAAATTCACTCAAGCGTAGTATTTTTGTAATGTAAGCAGGAGAAGCGGGAGCATCTCTTAAGCTTCCAAAATAAATACAGTGCATTCTGTAAATAATTGGACGGTGAATATGTTTGTTCTGTTTCTGTACTCCAGCAATCTGAATTTGAAATGAAACAATGACTATGAAAATATCAGCGGTGTTTATTTTTAATCCATGCTGAAACATACAGTACTCTGCAAAAGTTTTAGACTCTGAGAAAATTAGATTTCAAATGTTCTCCTGGCTAGTTTTTTTTACTCTGAGAATAAAAAAGAGAAAATATAGTGATTTGTGCCTGTGAATGTGTTTGTTTAACCCTTTCCAAAAAGGACTCATTTTTATCCACTATTATCTGCGGTTCTCATCCAATGCCTGGTTGGTTAATCAATACTTCATTACGTTAAGTCCACAGTTCTAGTGACGAATTTAACAAATCCATATGATGGCTGAGCAACAAGGAGAAAATCTGGTATCAAACCTTTGCTGGTCTTACTTTCCCCAAAACAATCAATGTTTTGTTGTTGTATTTATAAATACATATTCATACACAGTAAATCTGCCAGTGTTACATCAACACTATTAGAGTTATATTAACACTGGGAGTGTTAAATTTTGACACCCTCAGTGTTAATTTAACTCTAATAGTGTTGATTTAACACTGACATATTTACTGTGTAAGTGTATATAATGATTCATAATTAAGACATGAAAAAGTATGAAGAAGCTAACAGAATGTCTGATTTAGTGTTTTTTATAGACTTACATGATTTTTTTTATGATTCAAGAAGATGACTCAAGAGTCTTTCCAGTCATGAAGTAAAACTGTTGAAAAGATAAATATGTAGGCAACGAGGTGGAAAAGATCACCAGGAAGAGACGCATACAGTGGTATGACCTAGTTTAGAACAAGATTGTATACAAACTGATGTACAAAGTTACAGATGCAAACACACACACACACACACACATACACACACACACACACACAGGTCCAAATGTAACAGTATTCACACAATGGTGATCCCTTACACTGCTCCTGTGTTCATTATAGAGGTTAACTGGTCCACTGTGATGTGTCAATTGCTCTGTATCACTTACTGGAGTCGCTGTTCTCCTCTGGCATCAGTGGCTTGTGAGGCACCACTACAATGCCACTGAAAGACACTAACTGTATGAGAAGTTCATTCTTGGTCTAGCAGCTCTAGAACATTCCTCAAAGTTAGCAGTTTCTGAGACGCTCCCATCCAGAACCCAGTAGCCCATTATCATAGATATCAGATTCCGTCTTTTGCCCAGGATGTTCGTAGTGCACGCTAGTACAAGTGACAGGTGTGCTCACTTATTTAAATGTCTGTGGCATCTGTGACGTCCTGGGCCAAGTTCATTCCCAACTGGGGTTAATATATTCTGATATTATGATCCACGTATGCGGAGCGCCGGCCCTGATGACACATTTTTGTTTATAAGTCAAACAAACTCCCTTTTTCTCTTGTCTTGTCTCACTTTCTTGTGTCCGGCACTTTCACATAATGGTCTACTTTACTGCATTTCTACTGCACATGTAACAGCAGAGAAGATCTACTGTGAGCTTCCATGTTATCACTGTCCTACACATGAGACATTGGCCCTGAGGTTTTCCTTCTCAAGGATGAAAATGGTGATGTTTGGCCACAAAGCAATCAGAGCAGCCTCTGAAGGAAGAGAGCGAAAGGTGGAACAATTACTGTAGGTGGTAGGGGCTCAGAGTGGCCAATTCATCACTGTTTGTCAGCAAACGTGAGAAAAGAAAGAGAGGAAAGTGTTTCGGAGGCTTCTCCCTGCTCCGTCTCTCATCAGCGCTGCCTATACCCCCTCAACGCTCTGCCCGGCTGGATGTTTTGTGAGAGGTTAGCAGAGCCGTACTCTGATTGGTGGAGACAGATAATTAAGCTGTCACCCTGGGCCCTCGCTGCGGCATGCTGGGAGAATGACACAGCAGGACCTCCTCATTCCGTACTCACACAGTTGATGTGGCCTTTTCAGACTCTCTCTTCCTCACCCTCTCGCTCCCTCTCTTTCTCTCCGTCTGCTTGTTTCATGCTCTCTCTCTCTATCTAGTTCTCGCTCATCCAGCTACATCCTTTCCTGACCTTTCTCCTCCCTTCACGGGGCTATGACTACATCTATTAGGCTTCTTTTTTAATGGTGTCAGGTCCACTTCCCTCCTTTTCTTCAAAATAGAGGGCTATCTCTGGAACCAAGAAGGCAAGCTGGGAAAGGGGTGTGACACTCACATGGATGGGGGTGGGGGGTGGTAGTGTTACACTCTCATGGATAAGTGTTGATGACCAGAGACCTACACTGTAGTCTGTGACTACTGGATTTGACTTACTCTAAAATAGTGAGGGACTGCACAGCATGATCTGAATGTGTGCTTTCACAAACCAAGACTCATTCAAAAGAGTTTGCAACTAGATCTCATGCTTTTCATTTATGTCTGTATTTTTTGTTGGTACTGGCTAGTCATCCAGGGTGGCATGGTGGCTCAGTAGTTTTCCACTTTTCAGAACTTTTTTTGGGTGGCACAGCGGTTAGCACGTTTGCGTCTCAGCACAGGGTCTCGGGTTCAATCCCCCATCTGGGTTGAGTTTCCATGTTCTCCACGTGTCTGTGTGGGTTTTCTACAAGATCTCTGGTTTCCTTCCACAGTACAAAAACATTGAGGTCAGGTGAATTGAGTACTCTAAATGTGTCTGTGTGTTTGCCCAGCAATGGATTGGTGCCCTATCCTGAGTTTGGCTAAAATAGTAGAATGCCCTGTATAGTGCCCAGAGGAGGGACTCACCATGACCTTGAACTGGATTAAGCAGCTAAGAAAAAGGAGAAATGACTGGCTAGTGGTCACTGAAGTTTGAAGAGAATGAGTCATTTTTGCTTTATTATTTTAAATAATATTTTTATTTGAATTGAATACTTTTATATTGTCCTCTATTTTAAAATAAAATACCACAACTTTCATCTTTTTGTAGACGTTCAAAACACATAAAATTATCTTTTGCTATTTTTTGCTATTTATTTATTTATTTTTAATCTTTTTTTTTTTTTTTTTTTTTTT
>BRDA01092052.1:0-14869 GCA_036984385.1 Crenuchus spilurus
TTTACCACTATTAAGTTCAAGCCAAGGATATATTCTTGGCCAAATGGCCTGAATCTTATCTTTGGACTGCTGCTTTAGTTTGCTACTGTCACCTGTCTGCGATTCCTGAGGATTAGTTTTGTTAACATCACCAGCGCTGCTGTTTGCGCTAGTCTGTGTGGGTACTCCCTCAGAAAATCCCCTATGAAGAAGCTACAATAAACTTCTTTTAAGGGTAACTTCTACACACCTAGACAAGACACCAAAATCAGTTTCATGTTTATCAGGCCTTATAGTCCAAAGATAAGAGGGGAGTGTAATTTCGGCAAGTGTTATGTTACATACCTGTCAAGTTTTGGATTTAAAAATAAGGGAAATTTTCCGCCACGTGTTTCGAGCCATCCCACCAGCCCAACTGAGGTTCAGTATCTCTTACATTTTAAGACAGATTTACAAGAAATCGAAAATAACCACCTGTGAACCACTTACAATTAGATGATCAGAATCCACTGGTCAGCCAGCACCATGTCAAAAACCTGCAAGAAGCAGCTTATTTTTCATTTAATTACACCAAAATATGCACCGTTTTCTCCACTGATTTTATTAAGCTAGGGATCCGAGCATTTAATCTATAGACTAAGATATTTGACCAACCAAAGCTAAACATTGTCTCTAAATATGAACTGTGATTATTCAGCTTATTGTTTTTACAGTGCAGGTCTCTCTGATAAGGTTGTCACTGTAATATGATGGTATATATGGTGTGTAACCCAACTCTGTATACAGTAAATCTGCCAGTGTTAAATCAACACTATTAGAGTTAAATTAACACTGGGAGTGTTACATTTTGACACCCTCAGTGTTAATTTAACTCTAATGGTGTTGATTTAACATTGACATATTTACTGTGTAAGCACACTTGATTTGTTTATAACTCAGCTCTGGGTCAGAGAACATTAAAATAGTGTACAATGTCATTATTTCTTCTGAACAGATGTGAATCACTGAATTTAGACCAATAACACAAGATGATGTTAGGAGCTGTAGCAGAAAATGTATTTTGTTTTAACAATGTTCTAATAATATGGATTGATTTAGGACTTCCGTTTGTTAAATATAACACAACTAGTGCTTTGTGGAATGTTCTGTTGTTTTCTGTGAAAGTAATGACAATAAAAATAGTTATTTAAATACAGAAACAACAGAAACAGCGAGTGCGATGTGTTCTGCGTACTGCTGTGTGATGTGCGTGCACGCAAAGGGGAGTCGGATTCTGGCAGGGAGTCAGAATTTGGCACAACACTGGTGCTATTTTCTGAGCAGGTTAAATTTCAGATGATGGAGACTTGCATTTTAGCGAGCCCTCCATGTTTGCGTGCCACAAGTTCTTATCAGTGAGTGTGTTGGTTCTGAAAGTTGAGAGAAACGCCTCTAAAGCAGAAGGTTCTCGTAGCTCTGTAGACAGAGAAAGAGTGAGCGCATTGAGTGCAGCGTCCAGTACGGAAGTCGGTCCGCCCAACCATCCGTCCATCTCACAATCCAAACTGAGCTAATGTTTTGCCTAACGTTTTTGCTGTAATTGTGTGCGGGAGTTTCCCGCATTATTAAGGCTAACATTGTAGGAATCGAAGAAATAGTGCGCAATTGCCGCAATCCCGCACTGAAATTCAGGCCCTGGTGAAGGTTGGTGTACAAACTGTGTGTTGGTAAACAGCACCTGCTCTGAGGTGATAGAATTGTTGACTATCAAGTGCCGGCCACACTATCTTCCTTGTGAAATCATGGCTGTGTTCGTTACTGCTACATACATAGCACCGGATGCTAATGGTAACAATGCACTGAAGGAGCTCCATGACAACATCAGCTCACTCATCCGTAGGCGTTTTATGTATTTATGTAACCACTTAGACCTGACAAACTCACTGCCGAGGTTTTACCAGCATGCAAACATTCCAACACAGGGAAATAACACACTCGACTGTGTGTACACCAACATTAGAGACGCTTATAGAGCCATGCACCGCCCCCCACCTTGGGATGTCTGACCACATCTCCCTCCTGATGGTTCCTGCATACCACCCTCGGCTGCGATGCTCCAGACCCACACAAAAGACCATCACTGTGTGGCCCAGTGATGGAGACGCAGTGCTACAGGACTGCTTTGACTGCACAGACTGGCAGGTTTTCAAGGAGGCTGCTGAGAGTGAGGGGAACCTGGACCTGGAGGATTATACATCTGCTGTCCTTGGGTACATCAGCAAATGTGCAGCTGACGTCACTACCACCAAGACTGTGACCTGCTACCCAAACCAGAAACCCTGGCTGAATGCAGAGGTGCGTTCTCTGCTGAAAGCTAGGGATGCTGCCTTCAGGTGCAGCGGCCCACAGGGACTCAGAAGGGCTAGAAGAGACCTGACTGCAGGTGTAAAGAGGGCAAAACCTGCATATGCTCAGAAAATCCAGAGACATTTCACCTCCCAGGATCCAAGGAACATGTCGAGGGGCATAAAGTGCATCACAGACTACAAATCAAAGGATGCACAATGCCCCAACGACCCCTCCCTGCCCGAGGCTCTCAACAAATTCTACGCCTGGTTCGAGAACCCCAACACCTCCCCCCCCAACACTAGACTCACCCCAGCACCTGGAGAAGTGCCCATCAGCGTGACACCAGCTGAAGTAAGGAGGACTCTTAGGGGGATCGACCCTCGGAAGGTGGCTGGTCCCGACAACATCCTTGGTCGGGTGTTAAAGGACTGCGTGGATCAGCTCTCCATAGTCCTGGCGGACATCTTTAATGCCTACCTCAGCCAGGCAGTTGTCCCCACCTGCATGAAGACTACCACCATCATCTCGGTCCCCAAGAGCTCCACAGTGTCAGGTCTGAATGACTACCGGCCAATAGCCCTCATGCCTATTGTCACAAAATACTTTGAAAGACTGGTTATGTCCCACATCAAAGCCACCATCGACATCACTCTGGATCCTCATTAATATGCCTACAGGAAGAACCGTTCTACAGAGGATGCCATTTCCTCTGTGGTCCACACCGCCCTCACCCACCTGGAACAGAAGGACTCCTATGTCTGTTTGCTCTTTGTGGACTTCACATCAGCCTTCAACACAATTGTTCCTCAGACCCTGACTCTCAAACTCTTTTCACTCGGACTGAACGCTTCCCTCTGCAACTGGGTCCTGCACATCCTGACCAACAGACCACAGTCTGTAAAGATCCACAACATCACCTCCTCCACCTTAACCCTCAGCACTGGCTCCACTCCGGGAGGGCCTGAGGTGGAAGTTGTCTCCAGCTACTAGAGTGACAACCCCACCTGGAGCAACAACACTTCCAGTCTGGTAAAGAAGGCACATCAGTGGCTCTACTTCCTAAGAAGGCTGAGGCGAGCTGGTCTCTGAACCTCAGTTCTCAGATCCTTCTACAGATGTGTGGTGGAGAGCGTCTTGTGCTCCAGCATCACCATGTGGCATGGCAGCTGCTCTGCTGCAGACAGGAAATCTCTGCAGAGGGTGGTGAAAGCCTCACAATATAAAAGTTAGAGAAACACTAGTTAATGTTACACAAAATGGCTTATTCACTAGTTTGCTCGCAATGAGTAGTTAAGCTGAAAAACAGTCCATGCGTTAGGTGAAGCGTCTGATTGGAACTCTCCGTTCTACCTTAAAAACAGCGTTTGCATTGGTGAAGCTGTCGTCGGGAGAACGTATCTGAACGCATATTTAAGGTGGAAGGAGTTCCCATAAGACGCAGCTAGCTAACTAGTTTTTTCTGTTATGAGGATATCATGGGCTTTGTAGTTCCCACAGTGGTAGTCTGCCTGAAAAACAGAGAGAACAGAACTACACTGATGCATTTAGTCGACGTTAACAGAAGTGAGCAAAACTAACGTCCGATTAGATTACACTTTTTTGGCATTAAGAGTACAAATTTAAGACTTTAATAAATTTAATTTAAGACCTTGAATGGATATCTGGCCGTTTTTAAGACTTTTTAAGGCCTTAAATTTAAAGTTTTGAATCTTAGACTTTTTCAGACTTTTTATTAAGACTCCGCGGGAACCCTGTCTTTTCCCTCGTCGCTTCCATATTCCCGCTTCTCAACTAAAAATCTCAGCAACACCTCCTCTTTCCTGTGCGTGGGTGACGTAAGCATGGTATGCCACCTTAAAAGTCGTCAGTGCGAAATACTATGCTCGTGAGTTTTAAAATTAAACGATTACTCGAGGCACAGAAAATTACTCAATCACTTTTTGTAATCGAGTAACTCGAATTACTCGAGTAATCGTTTCACCCCTAATCTGAATGTTCAAAAATGTGTGTGAGTTTTACAGTAATAGCTTTTCATCTGCTCTTTATTGCAGAACTGTGTTTTATATACTATATAGTATACTATATTTAAGGCTTTGAACAACAGGTTTTCATTTTGAACATGCTGCGTGCAAGCATCTGAATATAAGACTGATGATCCAGAATTGTGTTATTGGGTAAAGTTGTATGTACATAAAATGTAAGCATTTTAGAAACATGTTAATTGACTTGACAACATGAATTGTAGTAATAGTATAGCCCACAACACACTGATGTTGTGTTTACTGTGTTTAGAGTTTTGAAACTGTATCTTAAGTGTTGGAAAGCGCTTATTAGATGTCGTAAAAAACTGTAGTGTTAGAGTATCCATACAGTATATCCTTGCATGTAAATGGTGGAATGTCTTCCATTTTTAATAAAATTTAAAAATTAATTTTACATGACAAATTTTTAATGACTCAATATTACACTATAACTAAGAAAGTATATTAGACCAAAAAAGTTAGCTTATGTTCCAGCATCGCTCCGCCCATTGAGCTTCACTTCCGGGCCGCAGTAGCCACAGGTTGCTCGCTTGTTGCCAAGCAGTGGGAATGACCCTAACACGTCAGCGGAGCGGCGAGAACATCAAGACGGTCGGGCTAAACATTAGAGACAGGATTTATTTGAAGTTATGGAGGAGTAGTGATTCGTAATGACAGATGTGGCTAGAAGACAGACCGACGGCGAAGAGCTGTGGGGACTCTCAGTGCTTACAGCTGAGAAAGACTACAAACTCAGCTAGTTAGCGAAGTGGCTAACTGGCTGAAGTTCCTGTCAGTTCAGCTCTCAGATCACTGCAGGATGTTAAATACTGACGTGGACACGTTATAGAAACACAGCAGAGCTAATGCTGTCAGAAGAAAACGACATGTAGCCTCCCTGAGGAGTCATAATAGTTTTGTGGATACAGCTTGTGTGTCATGTCGTCTCCATCGCCAGTCCAGATCCGGGAGGCTAATGCGCATCTGGCCGCCCTGCACAGGCGCGTGGCGGATCTGGAACAAAAGCTGGAGGCAGCCGAAAAAACCGTGCGGGAGCAAGCCGAGAGCTTGATCCGGAAAGACGAGCAGCTGAGGGCTGCAACTCAAGAAATTACAGAGAACAAAGACAGGTAGACGAGTTGACCATTTCACATTATTCACCGCACCCAGTTTAACCCAACAATCACATACTGTAGTCAGTCTGTTTCTCTGCTAAATTTGTTAGCCTCCCTTCATCCTCACAGAGTAGGAATTATTTGTGGTGGATCTTTCTCAGTGACACTAACGTGGTGGTGGTATGTTAGTGTGGTGTGCTGGAACAAGTGGACCAGACCGAGCAGAGCTGCTGTTTATAAACACTTGGGGCCAGCGTCTTGTGTGCTCAAGTGAAGGACTAGAGGAACCAATGTAAACTGTGAAGCAATAGATGAGGTACTGTCTCTCGTTTTACATCTAGAAGGTAGACAATCAAGTTAAATGTGTTTAATAGAGTGGACAGTGAGTGGACACTGTGTTTATATTATGGAAAAATTGCTTTTCTGTGTTTTTACACATTTTTGGGTACATCAAGTGCCCACCAACAGACAAACTGAATAATGTAAACTCAGAAAGTTATTTGTGGGTTGCATGGGTTCTAAAACATATTTTTTTGACTGGTTCAGGAAGGGCTCCCCTTATTGGGCAACGAGGCTTAGCCACGACCCCACAAGTGTTGCACCATCAACAAGTTTGAACTGCAATTTTTATATTTTTACACACACAGCCCAATAATACCTGACAGCAACAGAAAACAGGAGAGTGGATTATGGATATACAGTGTATTACAAAAGTGAGTACACCCCTCACATTTCTGCAGATATTTAAGTCTTTTCATGGGACAACACTGACAAAATGACACTTTGACACAATGAAAAGTCGTCTGTGTGCAGCTTATATAACAGTGTACATTTATTCTTCCCTCAAAATAACTCAACATACAGCCATTAATGTCTAAACCACCGGCAACAAAAGTGAGTACACCCCTTAGTGAAAGTTCCTGAAGTGTCAATATTTTGTGTGGCCATTATTTTCCAGAACTGCCTTAACTCTCCTGGGCATGGAGTTTACCAGAGTTTCACAGGTTGCCACTGGAATGTTTTTCCACTCCTCCATGACAACATCACAGAGCTGGCGGATATTCAAGACTTTGCGCTCCTCCACCTTCCGCTTGAGGATGCCCCAAAGATGTTCTATTGGGTTTAGGTCTGGAGACATGCTTGGCCAGTCCATCACCTTTATCCTCAGCCTCTTCAATAAAGCAGTGGTCGTCTTAGAGGTGTGTTTGGGTCATTATCATGCTGGAACACTGCCCTGCGACCCAGTTTCTGGAGGGAGGGGATCATACTCTGCTTCATTATTTCACAGTACATATTGGAGTTCAACTCCCCAACACCTGCTGCACTCATGCAGCCCCAGACCACGGCATTCCCACCACCATGCTTGACTGTAGGCATGACACACTTATCTTTGTACTCCTCACCTGATTGCCGCCACACATGCTTGAGACCATCTGAACAAAACAAATTAATCTTGGTCTCATCAGACCAGAGGACATGGTTCCAGTAATTCATGTCCTTTGTTGACATGTCTTTAGCAAACTGCGGGCTTTGTTGTGTACAGACTTCACTAGAGGCTTCCTTCTGGGGTGACAGCCATGCAATTTGATGTAGTGTGCAGCGTATGGTCTGAGCACTGACAGGCTGACACCCCACCTCTTCAATCTCTGCTGCAATGCTGACAGCACTCCTGTGTCTATCTTTCAAAGACAGCATTTGGTTGTGACGCTGAGCACGTGCACTCAGCTTCTTTGGACGACCAACGTGAGGTCTGTTCTGAGTGGACCCTGCTCTTTTAAAACGCTGGATGACCTTGGCCACTCAGTTTCAGGGTGTTGGCAATCTTCATATAGCACAACAATTTGTCTTTTAAGATCCTCAGAGAGTTCTTTGCCATGAGGTGCCATGTTGGAACTTTCAATGACTAGTATGAGAGAGTGTGAGAGCTGTACTACAAAATTGAACACACCTGAGACCTAGTAACACTAACAAGTCACATGACATTTTGAAGGGAAAATGACAAGCAGTGCTCAATTTGGACATTTAGGGGTGTAGTCTCTTAGGGGTGTACTCACTTTTGTTGCTGGTGGTTTAGACATTAATGGCTGTATGTTGAGTTATTTTGAGGGAAGAATAAATGTACACTGTTATATAAGCTGCACACAGACGACTTTTCATTGTGTCAAAGTGTCATTTTGTCAGTGTTGTCCCATGAAAAGATATAAATATCTGCAGAAATGTGAGGTGTGTACTCACTTTTGTGATGCACTGTAATTTTAATGCAACATCCAACTTGTAATGGCAGAACATTGAAGTGCTGAGAGTCTGTCTGCGGCCACCTACTGCTTTTTTACCTTTAATTTAACCTGGCAAGTCATTAAAAACATGTTCTTCTTTACAATAACAGCCTGGCAAATAGGAGAGGCTACCTGAAAGAAAGGGGGTACAACAATAACAGGAACAGACAAGGGTAAAAGTAAAACAAAACAGAGATATTAATCAATTAAAACAGTTGTAAGTATCAGTAAAACATTCCTGATGATGTATTTCTTAAAATCAGCAATTTTGATAAATGTCAGCTGATGCCTGAAAGGATGATGAGCCAAGACTTATGAATTTTGGGGATTTTTAATTGAATTAAAGTGGATGACGTGGTATTGTGTATGATAGATGCCGATTGTAAAAAGTTCTGTAAGTAAGGTTTTGACCGACCCAGCGGAGTTTTATATACGAGTGTGAACCAGTGTATAGTACAGCGCATATGTAGCGATGGCCAATTAACCAAAGTGTAAAGGGAACAGTGATGAGTTCTAAATGAGCATATGTCTGACCATCTCTGGATTTGATTTTAATGATCTATAAGCCACACTGATCAACAGTAAAACAAATAGACTTGAAATGTCTCTTTAATAAATATTGACAGTTTACGGTGTTTAATTAAATGATAAACAATTAACATTTTCATGATATTTTTTCTAGATGGCGGTGCTTAAATAAAGCAGGTAGTGTGGTCATAACACTTAGTGAGGAGAGGAAGTGTTTTCTTATTTAATTTCAGAGATGGGTGGAGAAGCTAAAACTGAACTAAACTAAAACCACAAATCTCTATCATAAGTATTATTATTATTATTATTGATAATTATATGATCCCTACTCTCTTCTCTCCCCTCCCCCCCCCCGAGAGATGCTGCAGCATCAAAGATGTGCTGTTGTGGTATACAAGTGTTGCAACGAATACATGTTGTTTTTCTTGCTGTTCAGTCTGAAATGCTCCAGCACTTTCAACATTTTCTGTCTTTTTTTTTATTGTTTTTCTTCTCTTTCATTATTTGATAGAGCAGACATTCCTAATTCTTTAGTTTGTTTCTTTTTAAAATGTAATCTATGTAATCCATACAACAAATTCCCACATGTGTAAGCATATTCATTTGGAACACAAATTTGTTTACTGTACAGTGTGAATAAACAGTTTCTGAATTATTGTCAGTTGATTGAAATATTTTACTGAACATTGGATTTGCTGTGCCAAGATGGGTCCAACTGCTTGGAGTCATCTGATCTGTTCACTCTGTTACGTTTATATGCATGTTGTCTATGAATCCAATTTTTGCTAGTAGGCCTACCTTTTATCTATTACCCTGTTACTGTTCTTGTTATAATTAAGTGGAATTGATGAGCTAATGCTGTCAATTCCAGGGGCAGGAGTTGAGTCTGATTGTGCATCATTAAATACCAGTTTGAAGCAGCACTTTCCTTTTGTTGATGTTCTCCATTAGAGCATAGATGACATGCCACACGAGTATGAAGTAGAAATGTCACAATATCAAATCTGAACACAGGTTTCTTTCATACATACATGCCTTGTGTTAAATAAAATGTGTATAAATATAAAAATGAATAAACCCATACTCATTTGTCAAAAAGTTTATACACAATCTGGTCAGCATGTTCCGACAGCCTTCTTGACCCATTAACCCAATTCCATTTTCCTTCTTTTCCCAGGGAAATATCCTACCTCCATGAAAAAATTTGTCAGTCAGAGGAATCTATTCAGAAACTCCAGCACATGGTCAAAGAGAAAGATTCCTTAATCAGCCAGTTGCAGCACCGCTGTCAGCTTCTGGATAACATCTGCAAAAGCCGTCCCTTATTAGACAGCATGCTGGCCCAAATGGCAGAGGCAGAAAGAATGGGTCCCGTTATTGACTTGGGCAAGCCCGCAGCAGACACATCGCTCACTGATGGAGAATCCAACTGCAGCCCCAGTGGTCTCTCCAATCACAAAGACTTTTCTCTCAGTGAGGATGACGTGGATGATCAGGAGTTAGATGGCGTAGTGTTTGGGACTACAGTATGAGACAGAACAGAACTTTCATGTTGTGCTTGGTCTCTCAGGCAGAGCAGCTTTAAAGATGTGTGGTAAAGGCTGTGTATGCTAAACGTTAGCCTGCATTTGATTCAGTATGTATTTTCCATCCAGCCAGCTGTGTCCATACTGTACATCAACTCTTTTACACTAGCATGGATGTGATTCAACAAGCTGTTCCCCTGTCATTATCAGATGTGTTGAGAGAGCCTGCTATGGTAAACATGGGCAGTCTACGACTGTGCAGGTTATTTTCTTAATGTGTGCATTCACTTATTTCATAGTTTTAATTTTGTTTTAACCATGAAAAACCAACTAGTTCAACAAAACTGTCATTTTTACTATATTTAGGACACTAAATGGCCTGTGCAATCCAGGCCACCATGATTTTCTAAAGGAGAAAGCAGCTCATGGTGACCATTTTGCTACTTTTGAGTTAAAGAAATACTCTAGCATTTTTCAACTTAGTATGCATTTGTTGCAGCTGTAGTACAGCTGTGTACTATGTACATTACATCATACTGTAGTTAAAATTAAATATTGCTGTACCACAAGCAGGACAGATTACAACATTGCCATCTAATGGTTGGGGTTTAAAATAAAAAGGAACCATTGTCTGTTACCAATTGCAGCATCTAAAAATACAGTGGTAACCCTACTTACGAGTTTAATCCGTGCAGGAGCTGAGCTCGTTAGCTGGTTTGCTCGTTAGCTGGATGCATTTTGCCCATAAGAATACATGTAAAACTGATTAATCTGTGTCAGCCGGCCAATATACAGTATACTTTAATATGCTAAATAATGTGTTTATATGGGTTTTTAAGACATAAACAAGACGACGATGCTCATGTAGGCTGGCAGCTAATGAGAGGGAGACCGACGGTGCTCGTGTAGGCTGGCCGCTAAGGAGGACAGGAGGACGGGCGTACGTGTATGGCATGGTTACACTTATCATATGAAAAGTAAAAGTAAAATGTATCTAACTTTCTTGTTCACTACCTTTTGCTACCTTAGCGTCGCTTTCAACAGGCACTT
Source organism: Crenuchus spilurus (assembly GCA_036984385.1). Lineage (NCBI taxonomy): Eukaryota > Metazoa > Chordata > Actinopteri > Characiformes > Crenuchidae > Crenuchus > Crenuchus spilurus. The sequence continues at coordinate 10,824 of BRDA01092052.1, forward strand.
TTACCGGACAGCAGTCAAAGGTATTGACTGACCTCTTCTTCTACGTTAGCATCTAGGAGATGCTACGACCGCAGCGCCCCTAGCGGTTTGGCATACTTGAAGAAATTTACTGAGTAACTAAATATAAAGCTACTCGTTACTTGGAATTTTATTCGTTACCTGGAACAAAAATATTCTGAGATCTCGACTCGTTACCTGGAATACTCGTTAGTAGGGATGCTCGTAAGTAGGGTTACCACTGTATTATATTGCAATATTCAAGTGTCCATTTTCTTACACTCAATCTGCCACATACAGTTGATTATCTGATTATTTTGGGGTGTTTCTGTGTACTTCGAATTTTGTGATCTCAAACTGAAAATATTGAAGCACATTTGCAAATGGAAGATATTTTGGGTAGTTGCTAAAAGCACCTGTCAATCATTCATCTTAAGCACTTAATCCAGTTCAGGGTCATGGTTGCCCATTATCTTCCATAGTAAATATGTTTCGAGGTTTTTTTTTTTTTCACTTCCGTATCAAAATTACTACAGCAAATGCAGCAGATAGAGATTAGGTTTGAAAAAAGCTAGAGTATTATTTTAAGTAAATTTCTCAAGGGTACAACAGCCTTGATCATGGGAAGGTGAACACCATCAGCTTGATGGTGAGCATCGGTTATTTTGTTCAGTAATCACCTTTGCCCTTAGTGTTCCACTGTATTAAATTATGAATAAGGTCAACTGAATATCATAAATGGATACACAACAGTTACTGTTGAGCCAGGTCAGTTTGTGATAAGAACACAAACCATATTGCTGTTTGAAAAATAGTTGTTTGCAAAGTTTCGGCAGCCTTCTGTCATTTTATTTCCATTCTCTTGATGTCAGTACCAGAGTCCTGTTCGCAGCAGTGATTTCTGGATCTCAAAATCTATTTTAATGTCAGTTACCTGTTTAATTTAGTACTGTTGAAATCAAGTCTATGCAAATTGAGTCATACTTTTCATGTTTGTAGGCATCATTTTGAAAAAGATTATAGTTGTCTAGTCAGACTTTGATTATTTGGTGCATTAGTTCTTTAGAAAGGCTCTTGTTCAAGTGAGTAACTGTTGCACATATTCCAGTAGTGTCTCAATCATCATATTTTGAACATTATAGCTAGGAAATAAATATAGCTCAGTATCTTCCTCTTTGTTTTATGCAAAGGTCAAATGTGCTACTGCATCATGGCACAGTACTTGTGTTATCAGGGCATGAGTGTTTTGTTACTCTCCAGTATAGGAGTGTGTATGCTATCTTATTTTCTACAGAGTTAATTGGTGCCTCAAAAACATGGTCAGTTGGTCTGGATTTATTCTGATTATATCTAATAAACTATTTTGTTATTCTGTGATGGTTCAGTATTACAAGGTTCTTTTCAGAAGCAAAAGTACATTAAACATTTAGCATAGGGCTAAGGGGCTCTAGTTAGAGTTTCAGGACTTCTAAACAGATTGATGAGATAATGCAAATACTGCTGGGGGTATGATCAGCCTCCATCATGCTTTTCATTGGTGGTGTAACAAAACCCAACTAAATCTCCAAACCGGTACCAAGATAGAAAAAAAGGAAAGTTGCAATCTGCAAAAAACTCAAGTGCAGAAAAAAGGGAAATTGACCAGCCGACATGGTCCACTTGTGGAATTCGGACATGTAGTTTGTCATGACTACAAATACAAATCTAATTAGATTCTATACTTACTTCCATGTTTCAATGTTGTCAATAAAATTGAGTGAAATAAATATTAATACAATTATAATTACATTTCTATTCGAAATTCGCTCCAGTGAATTTGTCCACCATCTTTGTTGCATGAGGAAACCATGATGCATTGTTGTACATCAACCTCGAATTAATGTATGTCGATTGTACATTACATTTACAGTGCACTGTGGGTAATGGTGCACTACATCTGGAATTCAATTGTTCACCGAGAACTCTTGACAGCACAAAAAAAATGAAACATTTACAACACCATAAATAGAACACTTAACCATAAATAGGGTTTGAGTTCAGACACAGCCATTGTGATCATGCAACACTTCAGTTCACAATGCAGATTTCACCAGTTTGGGTGCCAATATAAAAAAAAGCAAAAAAACATTGATTTCAATGTTACCTTTATTTATTCTTTCATTACATACAAACATTTCACACAGTGTAAATACAGCAATGTAGATTGGAGTCATTAACACTAGTTTGAAAAGAAAAAGTGTTTTGCACCAAAGATTATAAACCCATACACCAGCCAACTGCAGAATGCAAGTGATCATTGTGGCAGCAGCACCTTTCCTCTTCCAATGCAGTTGTGGAAGCCTTTGGTGCCATCAGGTCCCAGTGGCTGGCGTACCACTAGCATACCAAGTGACTGCTTTATCTGACCGGGGCAGCTTTTGTCTGGATGAAAATCCTGGGCAGCATTTTTACGCCTCTGGACCCATGGGCTCTCCGAGTACCCTGCACTGTCCTGAGAGCAATCACTTGACCTCTTGCTTCTGTTATAAGTTGAACAGCTAGCTGAGGTAGGAGTGCTGCTAAATGGGGATGTGGCTAGTGGGGAACTTGCAGGGCCTCCAAAGAACAGCTTGTGCGGCATGAGAGGACTCCCAACTGGGCTGCCCAAAGGGTTTCTGTAAGGGTCAGAGCAAAAAGTGGACAACCGAGGGATTGCCAAGGGGCTGCCATACATGGATTTTGGCCGCGAGACTCTCCGGTTAGGCCGTGGTGAGGCTGGGGCAAAGTCTGACTCCGAAGAGCTGTAAAGTGCTGAATCTTCCAAAGAGTATGGAAGCCTTTTGGCCTTTTGGTTTGACTTTTTGGGACCTTTGTTCTCAATCCCTTCCTCTGATTCCTCTTCTGCATGTCTCTGGCCAGTCCCTGGCTTCCGTGTACCACGGCTCCCAAGAATCACAACCCGAATGCCTTTACCTCCATGCAGCTGCTCTTCCGCTTTGAGGACTTCATAGGCTTTACGGGCGCCATCCAAGTACTCGTACTCCACTACTGCACATAGTTTGTGCCCAAGTTCATTATGATTTTTGGCGTAGCGTCTGAGCTCAGCAGGGATATCCTTTCCTGGGCGAAGGATGCGAAGGGAATTGATTGTGCCATGTGAACCAAACACAGACATGGCGGTCTCTATGAAGCCCTGCTGATGCTCAGCTCCAGCTGACCCACTGTCCTCTACCTCTATTGACTTGCTATTGTCCAGGAAATTCCAAGCCAGTAACAGTTTAGTTGTAGGTATGCACAGCAGCCAGTCAGGAACCGGGGTTCTTCGCCGCACCATGGTGCCAGCCTCATTCACTTCAAGTTGCTGAGATATACGTGCTGCAGCTAGTGTAGCACGCCAGTCACAGGTGAGTTCCCTGATCTACCAAAGTACCAAAGTCAGTGTCTAGCATAGTAGAAAAATGCTGAAAATGAACATCATATGATGCATGTACAGTGAGGAAAATAAGTATTTGAACACCCTGCGAATTTGCAAGTTCTCCCACTTAGAAATGATGGAGGGGTCTGAAATTTTCATCTTATGTGCATGTCCACTGCGAGAGACATAATCTAAAAGAAAAAAATCTGGAAATCACAATGTATGATTTTTTAATAATTTATTTGTGTGTTACTGCTGCAAATAAGTATTTGAACACCTGCCAATCAGCAAACATTCTGACCCTCAAAGACCTGTTAGTCCCCCTCTTAAAAAGTCTACCTCCACTCCACTTATCCTAAATTAGAAGCAACTGTTTGAGGACGTGAGCTGCATAAAGACACCTGCCCACCCCACACAATCGGTAAGACTCCAACTACTAACACTAACATGGCTAAGACCAAAGAGCTGTCCAAAGACAAGATTGTAAACCTCCACAAGGCTGGAAAGGGCTATGAGGCAATTGCCAAGCAGCTTGATGAAAAAAGATCAACTGTTTGAGAAATTATTAGAAAATGGAAGAAGCTAAACATGACTGTCAATCTCCCTCGGACTGGGGCTCCATGCAAGATCTCACCTCATGGTGTATCAATGATCC
>BRDA01092054.1:0-12039 GCA_036984385.1 Crenuchus spilurus
GCCCGCCGTGCCTGCCGACGCCCGCCCGTGCCCGCCGTGCCTGCCGACGCCCGCCCGTGCCCGCCGTGCCTGCCGACGCCCGCCCGTGCCCGCCGACGGCCGCCGACGCCCACGTGCCCGCCGTGCCTGCCGACACCCACGTGCCCGCTGCTGTTCCTGATCTAGAGGCGAGTGAGATTATTGCATTTTTTGCTACTGTTGATACTGTCTCACAGGATCTCCCTCTCTCTGACAGTCTGGCGCCCATACTCCAGGACATCTGTGCTGCCTCCTCATCCAAGGTCCAGGAGGTTTTCACTGATGCTTCTTCCCAGGCTGTTAAGGTTGAGGCTGGCACTCAAACTGAGTGGGTTGGCAACACATCACAAGCCACGATGACCTTGTATATCAGGAGGGATTGCGGCACAATGACTGAACCAGTGGTGACCGCCAGTAGAGCCACTGGGAGAAAGGAGAGCCCAACGCCAGTCCCCGAGGGCCGGGAGTGCCCAACGCCAGTCCCCGAGGGCCGGGAGTGCCCAACGCCAGTCCCCGAGGGCCGGGAGTGCCCAACGCCAGTCCCCGAGGGCCGGGAGTGCCCTACGCCAGTCCCCGAGGGCCGGGAGTGCCCTACGCCAGTCCCCGAGGGCCGGGAGTGCCCTACGCCAGTGTCAGGTGGGCTAGAGAGCCACGTGTCCATGCCAGGTGGTAGAAAGAGCCACCTTCGTCCTCATGCCTGGTCTGCCAGGAAAGCTGGATCTACACATAGGTCAGGCCAGATGGACCTTCCCAGCGGGCCATGAGGTCCCTATACCCACGTGGTCCAGTCACGTCTCCACCCCATTAGCCCAGATCACATGGATATTTCCCTCTGCTCAGTTTGGGGCTCCTTGGACTATCCCGCAGATGTGGTCTGGCCAGTCTCCAGGGTACAAATTCCCAGTAGCTACTGTGAATCCGTGGTGGTCCTCCTTACCTTGGGATATTATGTGTCGCACTGCAGCAGACCTTGCAGTGTGCACCTTTAATATTCTGCAGAGTCCTTACAGGCGGACTATACCGGGTTTTGTATAATGAACTGTAGTTTGTACTGTATGTTTCGGTGTTCGGGTATGTTTATGTTTTTGCGTATGTTGTCTTTTGTTTAGTTTGTTTCCCTGTATTTTGTTTGGGCGCTTCGGGTCGGCTCTGCATTGTTTTCGTTTCCCTGTTTTGCTATCACCGTTCTCTGCTCTTCTCTTGTAGCTTATTTCACTCCCTGTTCCTGTATTGTTGTTCTCGTCTTTGGTCACTTTTGTGTGAAGGTTTGTTGCTTGTTCTGATTGTTTTTGGCCTTGTAGTGTAAGGGTTTGTTTCTAAATTCCTCCATCCTGCTTGTTTAGTCATTTATTCTTAATAATTTTGGGGTCTTAGTTTTCCTTCTTTCTGTCAGAGTTTGTCTTGGTTTACTTTGTGCATTGTCTAGTTCTCATGTCTCCTGATATCTTATGATTCTTTCTAGTTCTGTTTGAGTATATGTCAGGTTTCTGCCCTAGCTTTATCCATGTCCTTACCTTGTTTCAGTGTTAGCATTGTTTGTAGCTTAGCCTCCTTTCCTAGTCATTCCTGTTGATTTGTCTTATGTTCTAGTTGTTAATCCTTTTCTTTATAATAAATTATTTCTGTTTTACCTGCACTCACCTTCTGTCATTCCATTTGTCCCACTTTGCTGGAGTCCCCTGTTACATTTAGGAGTCAAGATGGATTTTAGCTTGGCAATTCTTCTAAGCTGATAAAAGCTAGCACTGACCACTGAGTTAATCTGTTTATCAAATTTAAGTGCAGAATCAAAAATAACACCTAGATTTTTGGCATGGTTGTGCACATTTACAGATAATGGGCCTAGACGATCTGCTATTGTTTGAATATGTTCTGGATGACCAAAAACAATGGCTTCTGTTTTATCCTCATTCAATTTTAAGAAATTATTCGATAGCCAAACTTTTATATCCTGTAGACAGTCACGTTTTGCATGTATGGGGCAATTATCACCTTGTTTCAGAGGAAGATACAATTGCATGTCATCCACGTAACAGTGATACGAGATCTTATGTTTGCGGAAAATAGTCTGAAGGGGAAGCATGTAAAGAAAAAACAGGATGGGACCCAGGACAGAGCCTTGAGGTACTCCACAGGTAATTTTGACTGATGAGGAAGAAAGATGGCCAAGCCTTACTGAAAAGGATCTGTTTGTAAGATAGGAGGTGAACCACTGTAAAGCTTTACCCCGAATACAAACCACAGACTCAAGGTGATCCAAAAGGATATTATGATCAACTGTGTCAAATGCAGCACTGAGATCTAGAAGGATTAGCACCGCACTTTCCGGAATCCACAATTAACAAAATATCATTCGTTACTTTAAGGAGGGCGGACTCTGTACTGTGATGTGCTCTAAAACCAGATTGAAACATGTCTAAAATATTATTTTTAGCTAAAAATGCAGAAAGCTTCAAGAAAATAATCTTTTCTAAGACTTTTGAGAGATACGGCAGTTTAGAAATTAGCCTATAATTGCTGCAAGAGGCAGGATTCAAACCAGGCTTTTTTAATAGAGGCTGGACTACTTTCTGTTTAAAGCCATCTGGGACAGTGCCATCAACAAGGGAGGTGTTTATGAGAGAGAGAACACTGGGGCCAACAGCATGGAACACATCTTTAAACAAAGATGTACTGTAGGTAAAACATCCAAGGTGCAGGTCGTGGACCTCATCCCTACAACTAGTCTAGAAAGGTCAGGCAGAGACACCGGCTCAAACTGATCCAGGAGAGCAGAGCATTGTGGTAAATCAACAGTTAAGCAAGACCCAGTTCCAATATAGAGTCGTATATTGTCAATTTTGGTTTTAAAAAAACATAAGGAACTCCTCACATTGCTCAGCAGATAATTCAAGAGCAGCTACAGTGGGTGGGTTCATTACTGCATTTATTATATTAAACAAAACTTTAGGCGTATGGGAGTGTTTTGAAATGATGGTGGAAAAGTAGCTTTCTCTCATGATTTTGACCATGTGTTGATAGTTGGCTAGACACTGTTTTAAAATGCTAAAGGAGACATGAAGTTTATCCTTCTTCCATTTTCTTTCTGCCTTCCTGCATTCCTGTCTTAATACTCGTGTCTCACTGTTTAACCAGGGTTGGGGTTTTTCTTTATTTCTCTTAGTTTTAAATGGAGCCACTACATCAAGAATGCTAATGCAGGTAGAATTAAAATGGTCAAGTAACTGATTAGTGCTCAAGACTTTTAGCGAACTATAGACAGGAGGGGTTGCGCTAAAGGCTTCTGAGAACAGACTAGCAGTAGAAGACTTAATAATACGAGTGGAGTAAGTTGGCTTGTTATTGGAAGGTGGAATTGAACTCGAGATATTAAAAAGGATAGGCAGATGATCAGACAGAATGAAATCAGATATTTCCACATTATCAACATTTAGACCATGAGACAGAACAAGATCTAAAGTATGTCCATCCTCATGTGTTGGACCAGTAACACTGAGTAAGATGAAATGAGTCAGGAAGGTGCAGAAAATCACTGACTAGAGGGTTTGAAGGACAGCAAACATGAATATTAAAATCACTAATAATAAGAAGCTTATCAGGTTTAATAAAAGTAGAGGATAAGAAATCTGAAAATTCATCAATAAACTTCCTGTTGATTTTTGGTGGTCTGTACACTAGAGCACAATAGAGTTGGCTTAAAAGTTGTAATTTATACAGCTGTACTTCAAAAGTCAAATAGTTATCCAGTGGTAATGATATGGTACTGTATGGTATGATATAGTAAATGGTAATGATTAACTGATATTTAAACTTTCACTTGAAAATTGTCGCCAAGCCTCCTCCACAACCAGTAGTTCTGGGGGTGCTAATAAAGTTACAATCTGAAGGAGAGTTCAACTAGTGGCCCTGAATCTCCACTAATTAGCCAGGTTTCAGAGATGAACAGTAAATCCAGTTTATGAGAGACAAAGAAGTCATTCAACATGAACATTTTATTGGCCAGAGATCTGGCATTCACAAGTGCCAGTCTGAGTTTATCCAAGCTATGGTTAGATGAAGCATTAGGTATGTACTGGAGATGACGAAGGTTATCAAAGTTTACTGATCTGTTGATTCTAGCAGATCGCTGACGGCACACAGACCAGCAGGACAGGATACATTCACTGTCACACACACTTTTTTGTAATTTTTGGCGTGAGCCCCGGTGAGTGTAGCGACGGCGTCGGGCTATACTCAACTCAACACAGTGCGCATAGGTGTGTGGATGCAGGCCTGCCCTGGTATTCAGGCTCAGCAGATCAAGCCTGGTGTAGCACGGCATATCCTTGCCAACTCAAAACACCAGCAGCTTATGAAGTCGGAAAGCGCCTTTGCTAGCAGGCGTCGACAAAGCAGGGCCAGTAAATAAGTTCCATACAGGAAACAACACACTGGTGAGGAGCAGCAGCCAAACACACCACCGCATATTGCAAAGCCACCTTAGTCTAAGAACGCTACCACGTTAGCCAAACACCTTAAACACTACCCCACGAGTTTAAGCATAATTACACAACCCACACAAAAACCAATAGCATCAAGCAAGTGGTGGGAGTTCACTCACCAGCTGGAGTCTGGAGACGTGTAAGAAAAAGGAGAGGGCTTGGGGCGTTATAGCTACAGGTGCTGCTGCAGGTTACCGGTGTTTGCCAGGTAGCAAGTCCAGTGTGATTCCAGTGTCCAGCATAAAATCCAAAAACATGCATATGTAGACGTAATGATCCAAGGTACCAATAAATAAAGTGAAGTCCAGCGAAGTGCAGTTCAGTGAGGTTTCAGCAAGAAGCGACAGCACAAACACACCAGTGTACTCTTGCCGAACCGGGATAAAAATTTTCAATAATATTTCTGTATAAATTTGAGCTAAAACTTTGACAAATTGTTACTAAAACCCTAAATGTAGATAAAGAGGATCAAATAAAACTAGAAAAGTGCATTTCCTGAAGGAAACGAGGGATGTTGCATATTGCTAACATGGCCCACAAGCTAAGGTATCCCAGTTGGTTTGTAAGGTGATGCTGTGGTATCTGTGGTGGTTGCTATGGTGTTGGTAAGTGGTTGCTAAGTGGTTCTTAATAGTATTCCCAAACCGACAAAAATTTTCGTCATGATAGTAGGGTGTGTTCAGGGTCTCTACTTCTCCTAATCCCTCGCTCAGGAATGTGACACATTAACACCTCGCTGCGCTGCTTGTTGTTATGCAAAATAAGTACATCTTCCCCCCAGCCTCTCTCACAGACACAAAACTCCCTCTCACAGTCAAGAGTTTTACTCTTTACACAAAGTTTGAAGGAAAAAAATATTTATATATAATTATAGAGCAGGAATCATGCTGCACACACACACACACGCACGAGCCAGCCGGCCGACTGTCACTGCTTGTACATACTCCATATGTAATATCATAAATTCTATTTTATTTTATATGAATGGGACAGTAAAGCGCTTCACACGCTATTCAAACCTGCACGCACTGTATACGCAGGAAACTTCTAAGTAATATCTTATATATTATACATCTTATTATTCTTCTGCACCTGGTGTGTAACTTTGTGTCTAATTTCAGTGGAGTAAAGTCACTGCCGGCTGCTTCACGCGCACTAATTCAAACTGCACGTACTGTATACAAAGAACAGACCTGAAACACCCAGTTACATGAAATGTATGTCATTCACTTATTTACAGTAATATTACAAACAAAAATACAATTACATATTACATTACATGGACAGTTTCCACTGAAATAAGACACACACTTACACACAAGAACAGAAACCACTTATAAAATAATGTTTATAGCTGTAATTGCATGTCCATGTATGTAACATTTAATGTAATTTTATTTGTAATATTACAACAACATACATTTTATTTTATATTTTATATTCACTTCACTTCATGACATGGTGCTTTTCACTCATTTTTATGTATGAAAATATTACATTTCTACCTTCATGGCCAATACATACATTATTACATATACATTTATTTTAGTAAAGACAAAAATAATAATAAAATGAAATTGAAGTAAATAGTATAATAATTATTAATAAAAATGTATTTACAATAATACTATAAAGAAAAATACAAAACCAATATATACTTACAAACATATTTTATAAAATAAAATAAAATGTATAATATTACATACAGAGTATGTAGAAGCATTGACAGTCTCCACTGAAATTACATTTTATTTTAAATTACAACAATGAAATACAGTTTATTTTTTCTGTAATGACACAAATGACATAATTATCATACATTTTCATATTATTACAAATTGAACACAAATAAACAGAGCCAGAAGAGACCTGGGTGTTTCAGAATCTTCAGAATTCAGAATTTTCAGAATCCCAGCAATCATTTACATAAGAATAGTTGGTAGCTGATGGCCCATCAGAGGGGGGGGAGAACAAGAATTTCAAAAAACCTGGGTCTACCACTAGAGGGAGAGGGAACAGGAGTAAAAAAAAAAGAATGCTAGTGTTAAGGTGTAGCTATGGTATCCAAGGTGGCTGCTAAGGTGTTGCTATGGTATCCGAGGTGGTTGCTAAGGAGTGGCTAAGATATCTGAGGTGGTTAGTAAGGTGGTACTATGGTATCCATGGTTGCTGCTAAGGTGTTACTATGGTATCTGAAGTGGTTGCTAAGGTGTTGCTATCAGATTAGAGGTGGTTGCTAAGCTGTTGCTATGGCAACTGAGGTGATTGTTAAGGTGTTGCTATGGTATCCATGGTGGTTGTTAAGGTGTTGCTATGTTATGTGAGGTGGTTGCTAAGCTGCTGCTATGGTATCCATAGTGGTTGCTAAGGTGTTGCTATGGGCTCCAAGGCAGTTGCTATGGCCCCCAAGGCGGTTGCTAAGGCTATCAAGGTGGTTGAATTATAGAAAAGCTCAAAGAAAGAGTGTGCAGTGTGTGTATGTTATTGTGTTATTTATTGTGTTATTGTGTTAATTATTATTATAAATAAATGTATAATAAACTATAATTCATTTCATTTCCCTGTTTTCTAATGAAATAAAATACAATGGATTATTTTTGCCTTACGTAGACACTGAAATTAACTGTTATATATTATATTAATTATTATCGCAGCGTGCACGCAGACTCACACACAGAGAAGCAGACAGAGAGGGCCAGTTGTATAAATAAGACAGAATAACATTACCAGAGAATGAATTATAGTTTATCATACATTCATTTATCATCATAAATAACACAATAAATAAAACAATAACACACACACTGCACACTCTTTCTTTGAGCTTTCTCATAGAAGGCTCTCCTTCACTGAGCCTAAACCCTGTGGGGGATGATATCCTGACAATAATTAACATAATTATAGCTCGCTGATAGCCCACAAGAGGGAGGGGGATTTTTAAGAAATTCCTCAAGATCTCAAAAAACCTCAGCCTTTGCAGTGTCCTGAACATTATCTGGAAGGTTATTCCAAAGATGAGGAGCCAAATAAGAGAACGCTCTTCCCCCTGCTGATGATTGCTGAATTCTGGGAACTATCAAGAAGCCAGCACCCTGTGATCTAAGTAAACAAGATGGTTTATAATAGGAAACTAGAAAAGTGCATTTCCTGAAGGAAATGTGGGATGTTGCGCATTGCTAACATGGTCCACAAGCTAAGGTAATCCAGTTGGTTTGTAAGGTGATGCTGTGGTATCTGTGGTGGTTGCTATGGATCCCAAGGCGGTTGTTATGGCCCCCAAGGCGATTGTGGACAAAAAGAGGATTGTGGGTCAGTATGACTCTGCAGTAGAGCTCTGTTACCTGCCCTGATGTAGTATATCAGTTTGGTGGTGCAAAAGGAAGCCTGGTATTTGGTATGGCCAAAAATGAATGGAGGTCAATGGGACAAAAAAAAAGATGAAAATAAAACAACAAATAAACGAGTGTGGGTCAAAACAACAGTGAATTTGTGCTCAGGGGCCTGTTCTGATAAAGTGTTTCCGAAATGGTACGATTTGGTCAAGTAGAAGTACAGTAGATGAGCATGCATTTTTGTTCCCCATTCATTCTTAATGGGAAAAAATTCCCAGATTAAGGAAGTTTTTAGGAAAACCCCACATCCGATCAAAATTCTGTGTAAAAGACCGGATCACGCAATCGGACGGAACATCGGACGGAGTTGGAACGATGTCGATATCTCGAAAACTGCGGGACAAGAAGCTGGACAAAAATCCGGCAGAAGAAGAAGAAGAATGTATGAAAATCGAATAACAGTATATTGCAAAGCACTAGAGCTTTGTGTACATGAATTTTGGTGGCTGTTGGGACACAAACTCTGTGACTTGAGTGTATGTGAAAATGAATAGAAGGCAATGTGAAGAACGAGGGATGAAAAGATGACAAAAAGAGGAGTGCAGGTCAGTTCGGCTCTAGACTAGAGCTCCATTACTAGCCATGATTCTTGTCTGGCTCTCGTTGGAGGTGGTCGCATTCCTTCTCTCTCCTCACTATGCCTACCCTGCTTGCTTCTTTGTTCTGTCTGCCTGGCTTCACTCAGCACTGACCTGCAAACCAGTGCTGGATCAAGTGGACTCCAAAAATATTGTCACTGCTCCTCTATGAGGAGTTTGGGCTAGGGAGAGCCTGCCTGTCCTGATGGATTGTTGTACCTGGACATGTGATGGTCTAGCGACACTCTCCATGTGGATGAGGAAGAGGATGCACTATTTGGAATACTGGTACGGAATTTTGCTGAATTGGCACAAAGCAATATCTTTGTTTACTGAGAAATTAATGTGTTGGGTTGCTTGTCCAGGCCTATGAGGCGCCCAACTTTGATTCTACCTGTGGGGCAGAATGGACATTGACTGTGATTAACACCTGACTGGATAACATCCTGATGAGATGGTGTTCTGTGAAGTGCTGGACATTTGGAGGTCTTTTAACCAAGGGTGACCATGCAAATTCAGGTCTGCTCGCACTAAATTTTATTTTTCCTTATTTGGCCTTGACTTGCCGGCTGAAGAATTCTCCCGCAGGATTGCTAAATGTTGCTAGGGTCTGTCACCTTATCGTGTTCCTGATAAGGGAGGCGACTGTTTGGGTGCCTGGAAGCTGTTCAAGGCTACACAGCTGCTGTGCTCATCGCTACCCCAACCCATCACCAACCGCTTCTCATTCCCGGGCGGGGGCATGAGAACTCTGTTGCGAGAGCGCTCTGAAAGCGCTGCTGGACTCGTCTGCCACTGCTGGCCTGTCTCTACCCCCCCACCTACCCTCCCAGCCCCTCCCTCACCATTTGCTATGTATTGTCATTGTGCTTTTAGGCGTAATAACAGGTGATGTTTTTCTTTTCTCACCTGGGCCCTCGTACTATGGGGTTGAGAGGGGTTTTATTTTTTTATCACCTCCCCTCCCTCCCCATTGTGTTCCACTGTTTCTCTTCTGACTGATGATAATTTTGCTGTACTTGTACTTGTACCTGTGAACTGACAATAAATTGATTCTGATTCTGATTCTGATGATGTAGTATATCAATTTTGGTGGTTATTCGGCAAAAGGAAGCCTGGAATTTGATATGGGTGAAAATGAATTGAAGTCAATGGGACAAAAAAGGGATGGAAATAAAATGAGAAATAAATGAGTGTAGGTCAAAACAACTAGGGGTGTCCTGATCCGATATTGATATCGGATGCAGATCCGATAACAGCCATAAAAACATTATCAGATTTTATCGGCCAGCATAAAAAATTTCTGATAAAAGTGCTCCAATATAAGCAGTCCAATCCAGTAGTCCGCTTACTCCACTCCAGCGTTTATATCCAGCCGCGAATGGATCCAGCATGCAGACCCCACGTGATCACAACAGCGGGCTAACGTGAAAGTAGCCAAAAAGAGCAGCAACAGCTGCCAAGTTCCTCTGTGCTCCTTCCACAAGTGTTCCACTTCAGCTCAGCATCTACTATCATTGAGGAGCACAGGAGCAAGCTGACAGCTCAGCATGCTGAAATGCTCATCTTCCTAAAAAAATCAGCATATCATGCTTGGACTGCAGAAATCAGAGACTGAGCCATAGTTAGTTAACTGACTAATTAAATAAGTTAAAAGAATTATGTGTTTATTTTGTTCACACTATTTTAGTCAAGACTAAGAACAGAAAAAAATAAGTGACCTTGCATTGTTGTTTTGCGCTTTAAAAGTATATTTTATTTTGTTGGATTTATTGAGGTTATTTTTCAGGGTCTTCTAATTTACTTATTTTAATTTTATTCAGTTGATTATTCTTGTTTAAGTTTATAATTGATATTACCCATTGGATAATAATAAATGGGCCAGTTTTTCTCATACATGCTGTTGTTGAATATTGTTTTCTGTTTGAAAAATATCACTCATTCCAAGACTTTTTTTATTTACAGTACAAAATAAGTAATAAAAGTGAATAATTTGTGCTGATATCGTTATCAGACGATATCGGTATCGGCCATTCCTCAAGGTTGCCATATCGGTATCGTATCGGAAGTGAAAAAGCTGTATCGGGACACCCCTAAAAACAACAGTGAATTTGTGCTCAGGGGCCTGCCCTGATATAGTGTATCTGAAACGTTGTGAATCAGTCAAGCAGAAGTACAGTAGATCAGCATGCATTTTTGCTCCCCATTCATTCTTAATGGGAAAAAAATCCCAGATTAAGGAAATGTTTAGGAAAACCATGCATCCGATCAAATTTCTTTACAAGCGGCATGGTGGCTTAGTGGTTAGCACATTTGCCTCTCAGCACTGAGGTCTTGTGTTTGAGTCCGCATCTGAGCAGAGTTTCCATGTTCTCCCCGTGTCTGCGTGGGTTTCCTCCGGGGTCTCCGGTTTCCTCCCACAGTCCAAAAACATGGATGTATGCCCAGATATGGTTGGCACTCTGTCCTGGGTGATCCCCCTAGTGCTCGATGCAGTCCCCCAGGTGGACGGTCGCTTCCGGTTGAGAGTACACTGTGCGCGATTGGCTGCCGCTTCTCACCGGAGTGTGTAAATGGAATGTGTTGATTGTAAAGCGTCCTTGGGTGTCTAGAAAGGCGCTATATATGTATAATGTGTATGTATGATGTGTATGTACAAACCTGGATTATGCAATCAAACTGAACAATCTGGAGTTGGAACAGTGTCGATATCTCGAAAATTGTGGGACAAGAAGCAGGACAAAAATCCAGTGGAAGAAGAAGAAGAAAAATAATAGAAATCATATAACAGTATACTGTGCATTGCTTTGCAATGCGCAACATAAAAATAGAGATATAATGGTCATTAAAGAACAAAAAAGTTGATGACCAAGTAAAAGTATGGATCTTATTATACATTTTCAGCATTTTCTAAAGTGACATACAGCAATGTTTAGTCTCCATTAAGAGAATTATCTCAGCTAGTACAGACAGGTTAGAGTCCAAACTACTCTTCAGTTCTTGAAGCCAGTCTTGCATGTGTTTTGAATGAATTAATGAACGTTACACTTATATCAGAATCAGAATCAGCTTTATTCGCCAAGCATGTTACACACACAAGGAATTTGTTTCCGGCTGTTGTTGACTCTCCACAATTTACAGACAACACAATATACAGACAAAACAATCTAAACAGTGTACAAGTTTGTATAATAAATAAATGTGCATAGTTGCAGAAAGTGAAAATACAGCGCAGGATAAATAATTGAGTGATGTTAAACAAGATGCAGTTACAGTACTATGGTATTATGGCATGAATAAAGTGCAGTGTGGCAAGTAAGCAGTACACAACAGTTCGGTTTTTGTTATTTATGAGTTTGATGGCATTTGGGAAGAAACTTTTACAGTGTCTGTTTGATTTAGTGTTCAGGGCTCTGTAGTGCCTGCCAGAGGGCAGGAGGTTAATGGATCATCACTTTTCTCAAAATTAATATTAAAATCTCCTACAATTATGACTTTATCACAGGATATGGCTAAATTAGCAGCTAATTCACCAAAATCTTTTAGAAAATCTGAATAAGGCCCTGGTGG
>BRDA01092058.1:10025-46555 GCA_036984385.1 Crenuchus spilurus
AATATGTCCACTCCTTGGTACTGCTTCTCGTGTGAATCCACGAGGATATTACCCCTACACAATCGCCTACTTTACACTACGTCAAGACATTGTGTGTACTGTTACAACCGTTCAAAATATTACCTGCGGGCAGGTCGCCTCTTATACACTGTACAACGATATATGACATCCACGGGGTGTCATAGGAAATAATATGGCGCGTTCGTATGTGTTTCACCCATGACAGTACAGTAGAATATATACATGTATGTATGCATTAAAAGGTAAGTATATTGTTAATGTCTCTTTTGTATTGTGAGTTAATAATGTCTTTCTTCTTTTTAGTGTTCAGGGATCCCCCTGCTGCTGCTTCCATAGTGGAGCATTCCAGGTGTATAAGGAAATGGAGGAAGAACCGCGCGCTCTCTTTTCTCCTGCAACAGGTAAGTGTCCAGTTCATTGTCTTTTAAGTGTAAGGTAGTGGTTGGTGATGTCTGGGCCCTGACATCATCACACACCCTTAGATGACATGACAGTACCCACTTTGTGTATGCTTGCGCGGTATAATAAAGGATACTGTGGGGCACCTACAGTATATAGCAACATGTCACATATTCTCCGCTGGACGGGCGTCCATTATAAAACTTGCCAACATTGTCATGTGTGTTACAGAACTGCATCACATTTCATCCGCTAACACATCCCCATTATAGGAGCACCTAAGTGTGCTCTTCGTCATGGTTCCTCACCTGTATAAGTACCCTACACAGCACTGCATCCCATTTTCTCTGCTGGAAAGGGCACCTTTTGGGGCACTGTCATGTGAAGGGAAGCACTTCAAAATCACCCTTTTTCTACTGAAAGTGCATCTCTAGTCAATGCAAAGTTAGGCCATATAACCTTTATAGTGCACTGCTTTGTGTTTTCTTCACTTTCTTCATTAAGACATTTTCTTGCTCTAGAAGGAACATCATCAAAATGCATTGCATAAAGGGACATCATAGAGGGTACTTAATCATGTGAGGGGCACTTCTTCTCAGTTTCACCACTCTAGAGGGCTCTTTAGCAATACGTTTTATAACATGGGGGCACTAAGGGTATAAAAAGGCACCCCTTCACCACCTCCTGCCCAAGTCCACCAGTGTGATACAACTACTTAAAACAAGTCAAAAAGTCAAATTATAAGTTTAGTGGTTTTATAATAAGTTTACAACATTCTCACAATGTCAGATATTTCGATTGGATCAATAAATTTACTTATGCAAATTAATGCATAATTTTAACCCCTTAATGGTCAGTATGTTGGTCAACACTTCAGTTCACAGTAGATAATGAATAATTCAGAGTAGACACTGAATAATAAATACATCCTAAGATGAATGACTGCAGTCTGTATATACTATACAGTCTGTGTGACATGTGTGTAAATTGTACTAAATGTGGAAAGTTATAGTTAACGTTTTAGCACTAATTCTGTAAAAGGTAATAAAATAATCCTGTAAATAAAGACATTTCATTGTACATTTCAGTTGTGACGATGGCTGAGCACTGTCAGTCGGCCTGACCTCAGATACATCACTGAAAATGAAACTCACCTACAAACAGCAGAGCGGAGAGAATGAAGCATGGAATGGCAGCAAGTCTTACATCAGTCATCTTGAGAAATGCTTCTGCATTTGATGGCTTTCTGAGGTGGACTTGTGTGAACATTAGTTCAGATGTAGATGACATCCTGTAGGGGGAGGGGGGTTTAAGTTCTGTCACTGTTCACAGATCAGCTCTCTTACACTGACGTAGTGAGTGTGTCATACAAGTGTGGAAATAATTTGCATATCTATAGATACAATGACTCAAAGGTCAAGAAGACAATATCAGGTGTAAATTATTTTATTCTTATGGAAATTAATGTATGCTTTTCATTTAAGCAGATTCAAAGCAGACACACTTTCAGTGCTAATGAGGTTCAGCAATGTAAACATTAAGAGTTAACGTGTGCTTGTGCTCATGTTTGTGGGTTCACACACACAGAAATACATCAATCAATTCTGAACAATTCACAATCAATACTGAACAATTAATAGTATTTTAATAATTGATAGTAGATACTAAATAATTGTGACCCCACCAGGGAAAACCAGGCCAAAGTCACTCGGCAACTTATTGAGATATCGTGTCAGTATCGTGTCACTCACATTATCAACAAAATTTAGCCACTCTGTATTATTGCTGTTAATGAAAGATAAGTCTCAGATATTTATCGTAGTACATATTTTGATCAAAAACAAAATTTAAATTCACAAAAGTTGTTTTGAAAAAAACTAATTTTGAAAAAAAAGAATAACTTTGACCTGGTTTTCCCTGGTGGGGGTCACAATTAATAGTAGATTAAAAATTGACGGTAGATACTGAATAATTAATATTTTAATATTGAAAATAGATACAGAATAATTAATAGTAGATTAATAATTGATAGATACTGAATAATTAATAGTATATTTATATTGAAAGTAGATTCAGAATAATTAATAGTATATTTATATTGAAAGTAGATACAGAATAATTAATAGTATATTAATTATTGAAAGTAGATACTGAATAATTAATAGTATATTAATATTGAAAGTAGATACAGAATAATTAATAGTAGATTAATGATTGATGGTAGATACTGAATAATTATTGGTATATTAAAAATAAATACAGAGTAAATATTATCGTAATAATTGATAGTATATACTGAATAATTATTGGTATATTAATTTTTAAAGTAGATACAGAATAATTAATAGTAGATTAATAATTGATAGTAGATGCTGAATAATAGTATATTAATATTGAAAGCAGATATAGAATAATTAATAGTAGATTAATAATTGATAGACACTGAATAATTAATAGTATATTAATATTGAAAGTAGATACAGAATAATTAATAGTAGATTAATTGATAGTAGACACTGAATAATAATACATTTTAAGTATTCTGTATATTTGTATGTGTGATATATGCATGCAAATAATATTGAATGTGTAAAATGATCAAATATGAAGAATTATTTCTGATAAAGGTTATATGATATACACAGTCATATCACAACATTATGACCATCCCTGGTTTGGAATGACGTCACAGTGGACGATAGGATTTGGTTCACATATAAATAAGTGAGCACACCAGTCAGTTGTAGCAAAGTAAAATGATTTTCATAGGCAAAAAACACAATTTGCCTGATGTCCAAAAGGGCATGGGTTCAAGAGGTTATCATTTTAGCTACATACAGTACAGAACATAATGAAACCAAGCAACATTCCTCCAGGACCAGATACACCACAGAACACAAGTCATTGACAACATACAATAAGCATGCAGTCATACAGGACCTGTACTATAGTACAAGCCCTCTGACTAGTCTAAGCAACATTACAGGACAGGACAAATGTAATGCTGGTCAGTACATGGTATTGAGTTATTGTCTAGTGGGAAGCAAGATTCCAGCCTGCAGTGAGTGTAATGTGCAGTGTGCAAATATTTCAATGATAGTGGACAGTATACAGTACAGTGCAAAAGTACAGTGATATTTAGTTTGAGTCAGACTGTGTTAGAGTCTGAATGCTGCAATATCTTCCACCAAAAGGCAGCAGGTCTAATTTATGGTCACAAACACGAGTGCAGCTATGGTGCTATGCTATCACTCCTAACTTCACCAATGAGCTGTTCATGAGCAACCTGGATGGTATGCAAACTGCAGTGGATCCATTGAGGGGAAGAACAGGGTCTTGATGTACTTTATGATGAGCCTCACGAAGCACTTCATGAGGATGGGCGTGAGTATGACGGGACTGTAGTCATTAAGGCAGGACACTGATGACTTGTACAGCATGTTGAAGTGACAGAGCTGCTCAGAGAGATGTTGAAGATGTCTGAAGATGCATGCCAGCTGGTCTGCACATTCTCTGAGTACTCGGCCAGGAATGTTGTCTGGTCCAGCAGCTTTCCATGGATAGAGTTTTCCTCACATCCGCTGTTAGACGGAGTACCTGATTGTTGTGAGGAGGTATGGTTTTCCTCGACACCACATCGTTCTGTGACTCAGACCGAGCATAGTTGTTCAGCGCAACTGGAACGGAGGCATCAATGACACAGGCAGCTGGAGAAGATCTGTACTTGGAGGTGGCCTCGATGCCCTGCCACATGCGACGTGTGTCACTACTGTTTTGGAAATGGCTGTTGATGCTCTGCACATGTGCACACTTTGCTTCTCTGATGACCTGGGACAGTTTGGTCCTTGCTGTACTCAGGGCAGTCTTGCCAAGTGATTTAAAGGCAGTGTCTCAGGCTTTCAGAATGATAATAGGGTATTAGGAGAAGGGTGGTAGCATCTGTGAAGGGTACAATACATCTCTAGAAATTCTTAATATTTAGTTTTAGTTGTGTTGTAGCTCATGTTATTGTATGTGTTTATGCACCAGACTTTATCTTTGTATATTTTCTGTGCAGGTCATGACTGAAGTGCCCTTGAGCATGGCACCTAACCTTCATTTGCTCCTCGGGTGCCATGGATAGGGCTGCCCATCACTAGTGTTCGTTTCACTGCACAGTTGGGTAAAATGGTCACATTTCCCCCACTTTGGGATTATAAAAAAAGTGACTGTAGGGAAGCTGCCTAGGCCGAGACCCACGCTGACCACTAGAGGGACACAGAGTGCATCTAATCACAGTAGACCAGCAGCATGTGGTGTATTTAACAGCTCAAAGCAGTTAACCTCTGTTATTTACTTCCTGCTCTTTTGTTCTCTCCAGTGGCTCGTCTGTCTTTAGGTTTTTGGGCTTTGGAGAATAAAAACTAAATAAATAAATGGGAAAGGAAGTTAATACGGAAAATTAAGCAGTTCAACTAAACAGACAGGTGTTAAGCTAACAGCTCAAATCAAACACAAAGAAGAGCTTAAGCTCTTTTGTTTGTGTTGTTTGTTCCTTTTGTTTGTGGGGAAAACAGTGAATGTGACTAACACCAGCCGGATCTCCAGGCTGTCTGTTTTCCTTTCCCAGTTTTGTATCCAGGTTAATTCCTCACTGTACATAAACACTCAGAGCAGTTAAGACTGTAGACTGTGTATGAAAATAAAAGCAATAAAAAAGTGAGGCCAAAACGTTTGTCACCCCCCAGTGGCAGGTTGCATATATACAGGTGCATCTCAATAGAATATCATTGAAAAGTACATTTTTCAGTAATTCATATTCAAAAACTCATATAGAGTGTCTATTTCAAGTGTTTATTTCTTTTAATGTTGATGATTATGGCGACAGCCAATGAAAACCCAAAAGTGAGTATCTAAAAACATTAGAATATTATTTAAGACCAATTCAAAAATGATTTTAATACATAAATGTTGTTCTATTGAAAATTATGTACAGTATATACACTCAATACTTGGTCAGGGCTCCTTTTGCATGAATTACTGCATCAGTGTGGTGTGGCATGGAGGTGATAAGCCTGTGGCATTGTTGGTGTTACAGAATCTATGGGGTTTGTGAAGAGGAAGATGAGATACCAGACCAAGCAATGCAGTCGAGCTGAAGGCCGCTATCAAAGCAACCTGGGCTTCCATAACACCTCAACATGCACTATTAGGTGCTTACAGGAAAATCTAGACCCTCTAGATTCCACAGCATCATCTGCCCAATGCTCTGCACTCCTCTCTTTTTCTGATGTACCACCTTCATTACAGATTGTTAAGTAGGTATACCATGAGATATGGTCCCAGTGACCACTAGTTTGCCAAGGGGGCATAAGCGGGTACCAGGGATGAAATTTGGGCAAAAAATAGAGGCAGCAAGCATTTTGTTCAGCAAACGACATCCAGTCTCTTGCACTCTTGAACAACCAGAATATATCATTTAACACTTTTTGCAAAGAATGAAAAGTGAAAATGTCTGTTATTGTCCATTAAATATTATGTTCCAATGAGTTCATTTTTGAAAATTAATAGAAAGTTTGTTACTGACCAGGGATCCACAAATTATTACATAATGTACAAAGCACTCTATTCTCTCTTTCTTTGTGTTTTATTTTGTATTTTTATTTTTTTATAATTCATTTCTAGGTTTTTGCCCATTTTTATCCCCTTCCCAATGTAGTGGTAGCCAATTAGCCCATCCCCTTCGTTAGGCCTCTCCCCATCACTTTGCACTGTCCCTGACTCTAGGAGGGTGCAGGCAAGCACAAGTGTGATGCAGCCACCGCTTCTTTTTGAACCACCACTGATACACCGTCACTGGAGAGCCTAACGCGCTCGAGGAAGGCACACAGGGTCCCCAGCTCAGAGTGGACCAATTAGTAGACGCCTGAGCCAGCGGACATTGCAACGTGAAACTGATGGGGAGGGAGAGAGAGCACCATCTACCCGCCCAGAGAGAGCACTGTCAATTTTTGCTCTCTTGTGCCCCGACTGTTGATGGCAAACAGCATGACCGGGATTCGAACTCGCGATCCTCGGGTCATAGTGGTAGCATCTTTGCCCGCTGAGCCACTCGGGGCCACTTTCTTTGTGTTTTATAAGACAATTTATAGTCTAATATTGTTGAAAAACGTTCTGAGAACTGTCCATGTGGAAGAGTTTTGGATTTGATGGGTTTTGGAAGAGCATCCCTGGGTCAAAGGACAAAATGTGGCTTTAGTTACACAGTGCAGTGGCTGTGTTTACCCATCCAAAGTCTTTGGGAAGGCTGAACTGATACTGCATTCTTTCATATCTTTCATTCATTTCATTATTTTTCGACACTTTACATCATGTCATTGGACCTGTATGGATTAGTTATGGAAGTGTATCGTTCAGCATTTATATGGAAACAGAATAAACAGACTTACAGAGAGTCATTTAAGGGGTTAATTTACCACATTTAGAATTTCTCAATGAACAGATGAAATCTCACTAAAATCATTTACAAAGTACTAAAAGTGTTAACAGATTTTTTTAGTAGTTTTAATGTTGACTTTGTTTGATGTTGGACTCCGCACTGTGACCTTTTAACCTGAACAGTGATGTGAAAAAGAGAAATTCAAAGTATGTGATGAGGTCAAACACAGTATCAGTGAGCAGTTGTCACATGTAGTAATTAATGACTTAATTGAGGTGCAGCACTGGGATTATTAATGCATGACAGCACAAACAGGACGAACTCAAGCAGGAGTTATTATTGATTTGCTAAAGGACATGTGGGCTGTAGAATGACTCAGAAAGTGAGTAAACATTTGCATTACATCCAGAAAATGATTGCATGCATCTGTTCATGACTGTGTGGTTTAATCAGGCTGGGGGAGTAGACCAGGCTTCTTTAGCTGTTTAAAGACCAGTCAGTCATTTCAGAAAGTGAGGAGTGCAGCAGGGACACCATCATCCCAACCAAAGACACCAGGGACGTCCATGCAGCTGGAATAATGAAAGGAAGCAGGATTGATGCTCTCTTCGCCCTAACGTGGCTCCTTTGCATTGGATCTGATGCCCAGGAGATCAAGCTTCAGTGTGATGATAAAAACGTGAACGAGTCTGTGGATCTGTCCCTTTTAAAGTATAATAAAGAGTTAACTGCAGGGAGTCAGTTGGCTCTGTATGAAGTCCTCGAGGCTACAAAGGTCAGCTCAGACTATTCTATTCTTATATTGTATCTTTTTCATATCATAGTTGTATTTTTTCACATAAATTCAGAACCACACTGTAAAATAATGGTGTTTCCACTTTAAATATGTTTGTGTCTGGACTTTTTGGGTTATTAATTAGTAAATTGACAGAACAATTATTGAAATATGTCTCTTATTATTTCAAACATTAAGATAAATTTTTTTACAAAGTTTATGAATGTGTTTTTTAAGTGCGTGTAACACATTTCCATTGAGACTAATTAAGTACACTCGGTATAACTTTACGGGCTCATATACTGTAATTACAAAATTGCAATTAAAGTGTAAATATTATTTAATTTAGGCCTTTTGTTCCTTATTTTAAGTGGTCAAGTTTGTTGCAAAAGGTTCCTATATTGTTAATGTAACCTCATGCAACCTCATTTTCATCATTTAAAAAAGAAATAAAATGTGGTTTGGATGTGAAGATCAACATAAAGCTTAATGTTCTATATAACCTTTATCTTATGTCATTAAAAATGTTCACATCTTATTAACCAGCACGGTTCTTTAAAGATTCTTTAACCAAAAACATTGTTTAAAAACTTTGCCATCTTTTTGCTTTGGTTTAATCACTAAAATTTATGTTTTAAATTTTTGCTGAACAAAGCCTTTTTGAGAAGTGCTATTTTAAATTTAGAAGTGTTTTTAATTATTTGCTCTTTGCTTTATGAAACTGTTCTTGATAGAAAAACTGTCTATAGGATTCTTCAAAAAACATTTTAGAACATGGTTCTATATGACACTGAAAACATGTTCAGTTTTTGTTAGAAGTCAAACAACCCATTTCTGTCACTTTTAATTTTAAGTATGCAGAGATTATTTATATTTTATTTTATTTTATTTTCTCCTGCTCAGGTCGAGAATGAAACTGAGGAAGCTCTGTCAGTGCGTTTCACAGCGAGAGAGACCAGCTGTCCAGCAGGAGGAGACAAACTGTGGCACCAGTGTGATTACATACAGGAGCACAGAGTATAAACTTCAATTCATCCATAACTCACAGTACAAATAGAATATGACATAATATATATTGAATACATTAAAGTACTTAATCATTCTAAATTTAGTGCTACATCAAAACATTAATATGGAAAAGATCAAAGTTGTTCATATTATCCTAATTCAAAAAGGTAAGCTGCCAGGTATTTACAGAGGTGGGTAATCCAGGTCCTGTAAGTAAAAATCCACCTCAGGATTTTGTTTCAACTGCCTTGTTGGTTCAGCTGCAGATATGCTGCAGCAGAGACACATGAAGTTGGAGCAAAATCCTGGGATGGATTTTTACTTTCTGGACCTGAATTACTCACCTCTAGGTATTTATTACACGTAAAGTGACATACAGTGGAACCTTGACTTACGAGTTCACCAATTCATTCTGTGACGGAGCTTGTAACTCAATTTGCTCATATATCAAAGTTCCCTATTAAAATGATTTGAAATGCTATTAATCTGTTTCAACCCCCAAAAAACCACACCCATTTTAAAAAAAATAATTTTTGCCAATTTTCTTTTTTCCCAATATGGTAGTCGCCAATTAACCCAACCCATTAGTGGCTCTACCCATCACTTTGCACTGTGCCTGACTCTAGGAGGGTGAAGACATGCACAAGCCTCCTCCATTGTGTGTGATACGGCCACCGCCTCTTTTTGAACTACCACTGATAAACCGTCTTTGGGGAACTAACGCGGTTGGAGGAAAATGCAGGGTCTATAGTTTTGAATGGACCAATCAGTAGACGCCTGAGCCAGTTGACATTGCAATGTGTGAGTGATGGAGAGAATGAGTGCCATCTACCCGCCCAGAGAGAGCACTGCCAATTTTGCTTTCTGTGGGCCCCCAGCTGTTGATGGCAAACAGCATGACCGGGATTTGAACTTGTGTTTTTAGCCCTCTGAAGTCTGAGGGTATTTTATGTGATACAAGTAATATGAGTAAGGCAAGTGTGTTTACACAGCACCAATGCATGACCTCTTCTGCTCAGCACTGATCTTGGCACTCACTCACGCTCGTTAGTTATTCCTAGTGGCGGGTGGTGTAAGCTCGCTCACTCATAAATCAGATCGCATCATAAAGCAAAAAATTTAGAGTGATGGCTCCTTAATTGGAAAATTTGTAATTTGATTCACTCGTAATTCAAATTTCCATGATATTTCAATCTTTCTGTTTTCTTTTACTGTTGATCAGTTTATATTACGGCTCAGATCACAAATCCAGAATCTCACATTATAAGAATTTCATTTCAAATCTGAGTGACTTCCTGTTCAAACAGTCTCAATATTAAAACAAAAAAGGTTTGAAATGTCATTTAGTGTGTAGTAAATATACAATATATGACAGTTTAGCTTTTTGAATTAAATTATCAATACAAATTATCTTTTTTCATGGTATTTTAATTTTGTAGATGCATTACTATGTAGTAAATAATTTGTATTAGTTACTGAATAATCCACAGACACTGTCTTTAGGTAATTTAATAACAAGCTTGTAGTTTAAGTTTTAGTCTTGCATGACTCTTTTATTGTGTAGAAGCTTCGTTTCTGCCACGCTACAGTCCTGATCAAAGAAGCAGACAGGAATGTTTCAGTTGAGTGTTCAGGTAAGTTCTGCTCTCCTATACAGTGTAGTGACCTCTCTAACTCACCACACCTTATATATCAGCTTAATTCTTGTTTACTAGACTCCATGAGTCTAGTGATGTCATTCAGTATTTAAAGCTCATTAACTTACTTATTAAAGTACTTATTAACCCTGAAATGCTATATTATCACATTATTACACATTTCATATTATTCATTTTACTTGCTGAATATATCTTGGTGGGAAAATATTTAATGAGTCATTTTTGCATAAAGTACAAATGAGTTTTATGTTCAGTTAGTGCTGTCTAATGACTTTCTGAACTTTATACAGTTCAGTGTCTTATATTCTTTTCCTCAGAACATTTCACCAAAACATGAAAGTAAAAACTTGCATAATGACAGTAACATATATTTAAATAAACAGGAGAATTATTTTTTTGGAAAGTCCTACAAACCAGCCGTTTAAATTAGCTTTAGATTGGCATGATGTTTCTCCCCCAACTTGTTGCCATTTCTGGGCTTTAATTTGCACTGCTCCTTTAAGAGCAGGAAGTCTGTTGTTGCTGAATTCAGATTGCTTGCAGTGAATGTGATCTAACAAAGTACAACATTCTTAGGTTATTTATTTATTTTTTCTAGGTTTTTGCCATTTTTATCCCCTTCCCAATGTAGTGGTTAGCCAATTAGCCCATCCCCTCCGTTAGGCCTCTCCCCATCACTTTGCAATGTCCCTGACTTTAGGAGGGTGCAGGCAAACACAAACCTCCTCCGTTGCGTGTGATGCAGCCACCGCTTCTTTTTGAACCACCGCTGATACACCGTCACTGGAGAGCCTAACGTGCTCAGAGGAAGGCACACAGGGTGCCCAGCTCCGATTGGACCAATCAGTAGACACCTGAGCCAGTGGACATTGCAATGTGAAAGTGATAGAGAGAGTGAGAGCGCCATCTACCCACCCAGAGAGAGCACTGCCAATTTTTGCTCTCTTGGGCCCCAGCTGTTGATGGCAAACAGCATGACCGGGATCCTCGGGTCATAGTGGTAGCATCTTTGCCCGCTGAGCCACTCAGGGCCCTAACATTCTTAGATTTTTACTTAGTCAGGTCATTTTGAATAAGAAAACACATGAAAAGGATTCAAAATCTCACATATCTATTATGTTATTGCTCATCTGTTTAAACATAATAATAATAATAATAATAATAACAATAATAATCATATTTTTCTGATCTTAATTAACTGAATTAGACTGTCCAGTCCCAGTGCACAGGGGCATAGCACCAAATTCTGGCCCTATGCACAAGCAGTCCCCATCCTACCCCCTTATTAAATCTAATTTATTTTACTACTTAAAGGAAAATTAAATTCCAGACTTCTCAAGGGCCCTCCTCCCACTTGGGGCTCTGCTAACTCAGTCCCACTTTTCACCCCACTATGATGATCTGTGTGCATGAAGTTTACTGTCTAAAATAGTAGCACACTAACCTTAGCACAAAGCTGAATATTGTGTAATACTTTTGTAAAGAAAAAACTTATTATTATTATTATTATTATTATTATTAATATTGTCTATTATTATTATTATTTTGTCTATTATTATGTCTATCATTATGTCTATTATGTCTATTATTATTATGTCTAATTTTTTATTGTTTATAGTGGATGCTCCTGTAGTTGCTGGCCAGCGTCCCCCATGTTTGGGCTGTCCTGTGAATATCAATGTGGACAGTGAGGAGATCAGAGAGTCTTTGAGTTATTCTCTCTCGAAAGCAAACCTCGCTCATAACCATCCTCACTTCTTCATTCTCCACTCTGTCACCTCAGCCACCAGACAGGCAGGTCTCACTGCAAATCAACCAATAGATTTGTCTGACATATATACACGATTTTCCACTTACCTCAGTAGTCAATCAGTCAAAACATGTTTCAGGAATTTTGTTTATTTACTATAGAACTGGAGCTGTGATGATAACATTACTAAAACTCACTAGAATTCAATAGTTGTTTTGTAAATATACATCACCAAAAAGCCTCCCAACTGACTTAAATCACATCCAGATGTCAAAGACGGTCTTGCAGACCAGTAGGTGTGGTTTAGGGCACAGTAACACTAAAACTGCAGCACAACAGATGCTTCAGTGGGTAGTGGATGCAATATTCCACTCACAGTAAGTCACACAATGACTGATATTAAGACTGGCTATCTAAGTAACTATTGGGTGACTATTGAGTTCTAGTGTTTGTTCAGCTCCAGTTCTAAACGAAAGCAGCAGAACATGGAGTCCAAAGTCAGCAGCAAATTGTGTAAATATGACTATTGATTTTAGCATTTCTTCAGGTTACTAAT
The DNA here is from genome assembly GCA_036984385.1 of Crenuchus spilurus. Classification (NCBI taxonomy): domain Eukaryota; kingdom Metazoa; phylum Chordata; class Actinopteri; order Characiformes; family Crenuchidae; genus Crenuchus; species Crenuchus spilurus. Next base: position 22,611 of record BRDA01092058.1, read on the forward strand.
TTACATGTTAAAGCCTGTAAATGCTCACTGTACTCTATAAGACTGAGGAAGAATTTTTATACAACACGTCTTGGTGACACTATAATGTAGGGTGTGCATTATGATGTCTAATATAAGTGAACTTGAACATTTATTCAGGCTTATTCCAAAAGATGTCATATCTCATAAAGGCTGCTTTTGTCAACTTCAATAACAAAAAAGAAGAAAAACAAAGGAAATGACAAAGATGCCTATTAGAACAACCTTTATGTAATATATGTCAGGGTTTATGTAGCCTTATGAGCCCCCTACAGCAACATCATGTCCATTTCACTGCTGAGTCTACTGAGCAGCTCACTGAGATGTTAATGTTTTTTAATCGGTCACTGACCACAGTGTCTTCGCTGTGTACACAGCTCATTGTAAATACAAATCAATCACACACTGTGCTACTGTTGTGGGAGTATCACCAAAATTCAAAATAATAAAAAACACATATTCTTCTTGTTCATACTTACTTTTTCTACATGAGCTTTCTGAATTATATCTTATATATCACCATATTATATTATATAATACATCATTTGTGTTATGATATTGTATTTATTCCCAGTGTAATTTTAATTGCTTAGATGTTGCTGTATGGACATTATTTAATAGCTCAGCCTAAATTTGTTATAGCCTAAGATAAAACAAAAAGATACTGTGATGCTGAAAGGACAGACACTGAAGCAGAAACCAACAGACAGTTAATTGATAAACACTTGGCAAACTGACATTCACAAAGCACTAAACACGTACATTCACAACGACATTCATGACCAGCAATGACCAACAAAGACAGAGCACATTAGGGAAGGTTACATTAGACATGTAATCACTAACAGGGCTGGGTGCTAACACAGGACATCTGTGAACACTAATGACATAACAGAGAGGTGGAGACAAGACTATGACGTGTGCAAAACGTCAACTAAAGCACATGGCTAAACAAACATATGAAGGAAGACTGTATCATAGAGAAGCCATGACCAGGCAAGTGACAGCTGTACCGGTGCTAGGCATGTGGGTTCCCTAAGCACAAATGCTTTGTGTGCACCCATCCTGCCTTCCTCCAGTATGTAAGTCTTCACTGTGTGTGTGCAGCACACACACACACACACACAAACCTGAAACTCGAAACATGAGTTTACCTTTGTTTTTCTCTCAGGAGAAGAATTTAGTCAGCATATCTGAGACTTCATCTCTGGGTTTCATCCATTTATCTGCCAATAAAAATGCATAATAAATAAACACTGTCACATTAGAATATTCTGACCAGCCCTGGTTTGGGACATAGAGATCTCTGACACTTTTCTCGTTGTTCCTGTGTTTATTATAGAGGTTAACTGCTCTACTGTGATGGTGATTATTTTGTACCACTCACCCGAGTCTTTGTTCACCTCTGGCATCAATGGTCAAAGAAGCACCGCTGTAATGCCAATGTACTAGAAGTCAATTCTCAGTACACCTTCACTCTAGAACATCCCATTAAGTTAGTGGTTTCTGAGATGCTACCACCCTTCACCAGGTACACTCTCATCATGCCCTTTAGGACATCAGGCAAATTTATGGTTTTGCACTCTGCTACAACTGACTGGTGTGCTCACTTATTTATATATGCAGCAAAGCCTGTAACATGGCATCTGTGAAGTCTCGGTTCATTACAAACCGAGGGTGGACATAATATTCTTATATGGGTGTGTATTATATATGCATTATATTATTAAAAGGTTCCACTTTTGACCAGTAATTTATTTGTTTTTCCTGTACAGGTGATTGCTGGGTTCAGGTTCCGTCTGCAGTTTAATATGCAAAAAAGTAACTGCAGCAAATCAGAATTTAAAGAAGTTACTGAGGAATGCCACCATGATCATGAGGATAAGGTAACAGCAAACTACACTTTGAGCTACACTGTTGCCTAAAATATGTTCTAAATATTGTCTTTGGCCCTCTTCTGGCATCCTGGGAGATCTGATCATGTGGGGCACCTCAAAGTCTGAAGGGTGTACAGTGCATCTCGAAGAAATGTAATTACATTCTGAGGTGGTCAGAACAGCATATGAACACATACAGTAGTGTGAACACTATGTCTGACTGTAGTAAAGTACTCAACTACCTCACTGCCTACCAAAAATACAGGAAGTAGTTTACTTCATCGAGTCCTCCTCTGTTTGGAAACTGAGCTACCAGACCATGCAATTGGAAAGGTTGAAACATCCCTCACTGGAACATGGCAGGACATTTCATTCTTAAAAGATGACACAATTATATTGTGACAGCATTATTACAACATTCTCTGATCCCTGAAGTCTTCAGAAAGCTGTTGACCATTCTAGGACAATCTAGACATGACACAGCACCACTGTAACCCAGGGGTGGAGCAAAAAGAGAGAGGTTTCTAGTAAAATGGCCAGGTGATGGAGCTACAATGAAAATGTTTCTGATAAAGTGGTCGGTGAGTGGAGCTACAAGAGAGAGGTTTCTGATAGAGTGACAATGTGTAATAACTCCAGCAACACTCCTGTGTCACTGATATGACACATACCATGATACATTCATACCAGTACCACACACAGTGATGACACTACCATGTCACAGTGTCACTGCTGTGCTAAGAATGGACCACCACCCAAAAAATATCTGGGCAACAGTAGCTGTGGTCAGAAACTGACCAATGAAAAATGGGTAGAGGGGGCTGATAAACTATCAGAGATGGGCTACAGTTTGAAATTGTGCACCTCTTAGTTGACCTATTAGGAGTTGGTAAAAAAGTGGCCAGCAGAGGTGTCAAGTAATGAAGTACAATTACTTTGTTACTGTACTTACGTAGAAATTTTGGTTATCTACAGCACCCTCCATAATTGTTGGCACCCCTGGTTAAGAAGTGTTCTTTGGCTTCTAATAAATTATTTTTTTTGTATAATATAGGACAACAATGCAAAGAAAGAGAAAAATCTAAGCTTTAATCCAAGTGCCTTTATTTGGTGGGGAAAAAATCACACATTAAGAAATAAATCTTTTGAATGAAATCATGTTTGCCACAATTACTGGCACCCCTGGTTTTAGTACTTTGTACAACCTCTTTTTGTCAAAAAAAACAGCACTTAATCTTCTCCTATAACTCTTCACAAGATGGGAGAATACAGAAAGAGGCATCTTTGACCATTCCTCTTTGCACAACCTCTCTAAATCGTCCAGAGTCCTGGGTCTTCTCCTATGCACTCTCCTCTTCAGCTCACCCCACAGGTTTTCTATTGTGTTGAGGTCTGGGGACTAAGATGGCCATGATAGGAGCTTGATTTTGTGCCTTGTGAACCATTTTTGAGTAGATTTGGCCTCATGTTTAAGGTCATTATCTTGCTGAAAGACCCAGTGATGACCCATCTTCAGTTTTCAGGCAGAGGCCACCAGATTCTGATTCAAAATGTCCAGATATTTCAAAGAGTTAATGATGCCATGTATCCTTACAAGGTTCCCAGGTCCTTTGGAGTAGAAACAGACCCACAGCATCACCGATCCTCCCCCATACTTAACAGTGGGCATGAGGTGTTTTTCTGCGTACTCATCCTTGGTGTTACGCTTACAGTGTTTGTTGCCAAAAAGCTCTATTTTGGTCTCATCTGACCAAAGCACGCGGTCCCAGTTAAAATCCCAGTACCACTTGGCAAACTCCAGCTGTTTATGCTTATGAGTATAACTCAGAAAAGGCTTTATCCATGCATCCCTCCCAAACAGCTTGTTGGCATGTAGATAGTGCCTGATGGTTGTTTGGGAGACCTCGTAACCCCAAGATGCTACCATTTGATTCAATTCTCTTACAGTGAGCTTTGGAGAACTTTTTACTTCTTCTCACTGCGCATGGTGGCAAGATACACTTGCGTCCTCTTCCAGGCTTGCTTGTCACAGTTCTAGATGTTTTGAACGTTTTGATGATTGCTCTGACTGTAGATAAGGGCATCTGTAGGTGAGTGGCTATTTTCTTGTAGCCATTGCCTGATTTATGAAGGTTGACACATCTGCCTTACTTGAATAGTGTGTTCTCTTGTCTTTCCCATGTTTAAGAGTGAGTCAAAGAAATAGGCCTTTGTGAGATGCCATATTTATACCCCAGGGAAACGGGAAATTATTAAATACTAATTAAAGGTTCCTAAATACTTTGATCCACTTTATAAACTACAGTAGAAATGACCAAAATGGTTCAAATACATTTATTTCCAAGAAATTGTTAAGGGTGCCAATAATTGTAATAAAAAACAGGTCATTTTATGGGAAATAATTATTTTTTCTTTCTTTATTTTTTTTTTTCATTTGTATTGAAGGTTGCTTTTTTCTAAACTTTTTCAGAGTGAGATTATTCTTCTGCAATGTATTTATTTTAAGGCTTTTAACACATTTTAACTAGGGGTGCCAATAATTATGAAGGGCACTGTATACTTTACTGCAGTAATTATTTTCAGACGACTTTTTACTTCTACTTACTTACATTTTCATGTAATTATCGGTACTTTCTACTCCTTACATTTTAAAAACAGCCTCATTATTTCTACATATTGTCGAAGTACGAGATTGAGTGAGAACACTGAGGCAAAGTTGATTTTTTTTTACCAAAAATCCAGAGGAGGGAAACGTAATTTTTCTTCCGCTACTGAATCACCGAACCAAGAGCCAAAGAATCGGCTCCGCTAAGAGTGAACATAAACAGAGTCCTTTTCTCAGCCAGTCTCGGAGCGTAAAGGACCAGCAGCACAGTCTGCTGCAAATAGTGTCTGTATGTGAATACTGATCATGATGCTCAATAGCCCCTACAGTGTTTCATTTCGGTTTGTCATTTAAAAACATCCTCTCCAGATAAACTGATCCATCCAGAGTGAATGTGACTGTGGTTGGATAAGTATAAACATACACCATTCTGATACCCTATTGGTAAGCTCATCACACCTGCACGTCACGTGTCTCGTCACTCTCCAGTAAGCTCAGTACTACACATATATGATCCACTAATATATTTGAAATTACTAAAATGTTTTCATTTTTAGGGGCAGATATGCAGCTGAAACAGGAAGCAGTACATCCCCAAAAATGTCAACATTACCATTTTAATATAACATTATAGTCATTACGGCTTTTAGAAAAAAATTATTTTGGGGGTGGGGGGGTGGGGTAGTGCACTATATGCCCCTGTGGCACAGCCTAAGTTTTGGCATTTGTTTTCCTTACATTACTTTTACTTTTATACTTTAAGTAGTTTTGAAACCAGAACTTTTGTACTTTTACTTGAGTAAAAAGCTTAAGTTGATACTTCAGCTTCTATAAAAGTATTTTTAAACCCTAGTATCTGTACTTCTACCTGAGTAATGAATGTCAATACTTTTGACACCTTTGGTGGCCAGTAAGTGGAAATGCAAAATATTCTTTATTAGAATAAGGAATTCTTAGTAGTCAGTAACTACTTTGACATACAAAGTAGGAGTTTCTAATAAAGTGGTGGGTAAGTGGACATAAATTGAAACTAAGCTTTAAAAACAATATTTTTTCTCTATTTTTGTGATGTTATTTTTGTGACTGCATTTGTGTCTATCCAGTTGTAATGAATTAGGATTGTTTGTGGTATATAAAACCACAGGAATATCATTATTGGAGGATGTGGGTATTTAAAATGTATATCTTTTCTTACATAAGTTACACACCAGGATTATGACTCACGTGTTTATATTTTTAAACATTAGATGTTCATCAACTGCAACTCCACTGTTGATGTGGCTCCCTGGAGGCATGAAATGCCAGAGACAACTGTGCAGTGTGCGCCAGGACTTTTACAACCGGTGAGGCCTCAGTATTTATAAAACCTGCTAAATATAATCAGGGCTTAATGAATGATTTCTGTCCTTTTCTGAAACGAAGTTGATGAGTCAAGTGTTTGGCTCTGTGTAAATGGGAGTTTTTAGCATACGTTGATGTAGTGTGTAAAGTTTTGGAATTTGGAACTGGTGGCACTGGGCATGCATTAACTGTGCCAGTGGAGCTCAGAGTTTGGAGGGGAGTTTTGCACACCAGACCTCCCTGTTTCAGAGTTGTCGTGGGCTTAGTTCAGTGAAACCCTGATGAAGGGAGATGCCTACCTGAAGACCATTGTGAAAAGCTTCTGAGGTAGTGGGTGTTAAATTATGGTTGAATGACTATCAAAAGCCCACTGATTCAGTGCAGGATTATTGCCATCTTGTAATTTATTTGTCATTCTTAAATTTGTTAAATAACATTTAAAGATAAAAATTTAAATGCTAATTTAAGGTGGACTTTATTTTAAGGTGGACTTTAAAAGTTTTCCGGTTTCTACTACACATGTTCTTGGTCTTCAAAGTGATTCTGTTCAATCTATTCACTACACTTGCAAAAGTTAATACACCCCTGATTAAATTACATTTTTGCTGAATTTCTAAAAGAAAGAGAAAACTGAACTATAACATTTTTCTGCATATAGAAAACCTGCACTAAAATGATAATAAGAATCTGTTGATTGCAGAGATTTACTGTGAGGAGACGTCCTCCTGGCTGGTCTCCTTTGAGGAACATCCACAACTTTGCAGTTGTGACTCCCTCTAAAAAAGAGGAATCTTCAGAAGAGTCACAAGAAGGAAAGCCCACCATCGCAGCTCCACCTCGAGGCCCAGTTCCCCCACCAAAAGTCCATAGCCAGGAGCCTGCAGTCCCCGCTACACCCAACTTTAACTGCCCCAGCAAGCCCTGGAAGGAGTTTAACCCTGTTGTGTCAGGTCCTCCAGCTCCAACTTCAAACAAAACAGAGAACGAGTTCAAAGATGAAGATTTGTTAGGATGAGAAAATATAACAAAGCTCTTAAAGGTTAACGTTTCCAGGCTGTTTTCAAGGCCACAATTCTTCTTTTGAATATTGTTGTCATGTCCTTGTACTACACATAATATATAAACAGTGACACAGGGTGTATTATTATCCTTTTTGTTCAAATAAAAACAACTATGCTCAACTCTGCATTTGAAAACTTACAGTATTTAATTCTTCTTTTTTTGGTTGTTAATGTAATGTTTAGATAAAACAGGATTCCTCACCAAAGCTGAATTCAGACAAAAGTTCCAACATTGAGAATGACAAGGTGATATTTATGTGACTGTTTATGATACATATTATACATGATTTGAAACACAGCTCAGTCAGTCTTGCAGAAAACACAATAATTAGTATCTATTGTGTCCAACTCAGGTGAAAATAACTAGTACTACTTACACATCTCCAAAAATTAGAATGTGGTGAAAACATTTATTTGTGTTCATAATTTAATTTAAGATGATAAACTGTCATATTTTATATTAATAAATTATATTTCAAATAACTTGAGATTTTCAGATTAATCAACAGTAAAAAAAAATACTTTGTGTAATGAATATAAAATATGACAGTTTACCTTTAAGAATTACATTTTTATTTTGTTATAGTTAATATATCACCCCATTATATTTCCATATTTGTTATTATGGTTGTGTATTTAAAAAAAGTGATGCATGGTATCGCCACATATTTTATCATGATCATTCATTTTTTTTTATATTTGCTGATCTTGATATAATTTAGAATTTTTACATTAGATTTTAAAAGAATAATTTAAAGTATATTCTATATAATGCAGTCTGAATAAACCATTCATTACTAAGATGTGTTATCATACGGAATGGTATTTTAATAAATATTTATTATAACAGCATAAGACTATGCACAATATTGAAAATAACATACTAATCTAAATTTTACAGCAGAGGCAGCTTTGCATTTTGACTGAGATAAAATAAGAGTGACTTGTAACACAAGTCACAGGCACAAAATGTGAAGCCCTTTTGTAAGCCAGTCACAGCTGGAGGCAATCACAGAACATGACAGGCATTAACAAATGTGGTAGAATTGACTTGCTTTCCAAATAATAAAGTTATCAAATTATTTTATTGCTAATGATGTTACACAGTACATATCACTCTTGTTTTGTTACCCAGACCTATTAATGCCATATTGCTGAACCTCAGGTAATTGTAGCGTATTAAAGATTATTGCATATCAAATTAATTAAAAATGATCTTGCTTTTATTTGCAAGTTTTAATACTATTGAATCAGCTGTTACAATTACCTAACCAAAAGCAACTCAATGTCAATGATGCAATTAGTTACAATAGTTAACTGAAATACAAAACAGAAAATGTACAATTGCTTTGTCACAAGAGTTAGATAACAATTAAAACAATAAAACTAATGGGATTAAGCAAATCTACATGAAGAAATTTATGTTTATTAATACAAACTAACAAATCTGCCATGATTGGGAAGACTGGATCATCTCTGCTCCAACACTTCTGTGATGTATTGCTGGCTGTTCAAGGTACTGGTCAATGAGTATGAACAGTGACTGGAAGTGAACCACCATCTGCCCCTAAACCTCAACATCTGATGCTGGACCAGTATGGAAATGTATAATGCACGTCCATGAGCATCATAATGTGTAAATAACATAATGGTCAATAGTTTACTTAAGCTGTTGTAACTCCTGTCCTGAGGATTTCAGTCTGAACTGAACATTTTGGTCCACATTTCAGACAGCAGCTTATAACATTCTCAAAATGAAGAAGATTTAAGATGGGGTTATTTGCAGTGGTGAACAAAGTACTCACAAGTAAAACTATTGATACTCGTAGTCAAAACTTACTCAACTACAAGTAAAAGTTGCTCAGTCAAAAGTTTACTCAAGTTAAAGTACTGAAGTACTTACTTTTGAAAATAATTAAGTATTCAAAAGTACAAATTATATTTTCTAATATCAGTACATTGCTGTATTGTTTTGAGTGCTTTTCCAGAACATTGTAACTTGCTGAAACCACCTGATGATGTATTGACATGTAGAACCACTCTGCAAAAAAAAGTCTACACCACCTGTAAAACTAAATAATAATAATTTTTAAAAAAGACAGACAAAAACAAAACAGGAAAGACTTTCCTCCTCACCAACAGGTTGGATGGCGAGTTCTTAAATGCAGAAATATAGTTTGTTCACGGTAAACAGAAGACAATTAAACTGATATGAACAATTTTTAGTCCTGAAATATGAAACATCGAGCTGAGATATGGCCATGGGTGCGGTGGTTTCTCCGCTTGACTTTCTACAACCATCTACAATGCTGATTTCTGTTTGAATGAAAGTGGGAGCTCAGCTGAAGTCGATGATGGCTTAATTCCAAATCCCAGGATTGAGCGGAGACTGTGATTGGTTCCCCTTCTTGTGAGGAGCATAGTGTGTGGCCAATTGCATTTCTGTAAAGAAAAACTGCAATAGGGACTACAAAGCTATGCTGAGCCAAAAGGAACGAGTAACGGCAAGCTTCTTAAAAATGTAGTGGAGTCGAAAGTACAATATTTGTCTTTGAAATGTGGAGTGAAAGTCATAAGTTCACCAAAAATAAATACTCAAGTAAAGTAAAAATACTCAAAAAATGTACTTAAGTACAGTACTCAAGTAAATGTACTCCACTACTGTCCACCACTGGTTATTTGTCAATACAGTATATCATTTTCTGCAATGTAAAGAAAAAATCAGTGTAAATCCCCTTTTCATTATAAATTACTCTCAATATAAATGTTTGTCTTTTATGATATTGCAGCTACCGGTAATGAAACAGATCTGTTTGTCCATTAGCTTTCACTGCATCGGAAATAAAATTCCTGGGACGTTTGAGGTCAGGGTCTAATTAGACATACAATCCCAGCTTAAAATTGAATGGTGATTTATAACGTTCACGGGTCAGACTGGTCATACCTTACTGTGATGTTCAGTGGCCAAAAGAAGATGTGACCTGTCTGTAAATGGCCTCCAGTGTTTGCCCTTCTGCAGGATCTGTGAAGATGAGGTTACGACCTGAACCATGTCTGTCTAAGCCTGGCCGTGATCTTGTTATGAACGTGCCTGTGATCTGATGTCATAGAGAAGCCTATAAAAGTTTGAGATGGCCAGTTCGTCTCAGAGCTGTATTTTGACTCGTGTTCACTCGTTACTGTTGAGATAAAGCTGAAATTCTGGACACCATGGTGACTGAACGTCTCCTACTGCTGACACTCACCTGCTATGTCTTAGTGTGGTCTGTCAACTGTGATGATTTTGTGGAGGTCCGTTCTGCAGAAGAGGAAAAAGTGCTGGTAAGCTGTTTAACTTTCACTAGGTTTTTCTGCTTTTGATGGCACATACCAGCAATGTTCTGTGTGTGTGTGTGTGTGTGTGTGTGTGTGTGTGTGTGTGTGTGTGTGTGTGTATGATAATACTGTAAACATATTTAAGACCAAATAACATAAAATTAAACTGTTTCAGTGAGAAAAAGTTAAAGGATTCCTTTGTCATGATGTAATTTTTTGCTGTGTAAATAAAAAAATATTAGTGTCACTATCAGTCAATACTCATGTCATAAAGATAAGAAAAAGTTGGATCGGGCTGTTTTTCCTATAAACAGCATAAGAATCTTACAAATATATATATTTTTGTAAATGAACACTGAAGTCATCCAGACTGAATGAACACATAATGAATCATGTAGTAAACTTAAAAGTGTTAAACAAACCAAAACATGTTTTAGATTTTACTTCAAAGTAGACACACAACTGATGTCTCAAACACAATAAGAGGCAAGAAATGCAAGTCATGAACTCTTGACAAGGCACAGCTGTTTTCTTTGTTTAACACTTTTTTTCTTCTTCATAGTTTGGATGACTTTAGTATTAATCTACACAGTAAATCTGCCAGTGTTAAATCAACACTATTAGAGTTAAATTAACACTGAGAGTGTTACATTTTGACACCCTCAGTGTTAATTTAACTCTAATAGTGTTGATTTAACACTGGCAGATTTTACTGTGTACAATACAGACAATTATAATTATATTATAATATATAATTATAATTATATACACACATATATATATATATATGTATATTATAGTTGTGTCCCTGAGTCCAAATCCCAAAACATACCCCACCCATAATTACTTCCTGCCCTACTATCTAGTCTCAATCTCAAATATGCCACATTCAGGACTTAAATTGCTTTGATTTCTATTTCACTTCAGCTTGAACGAGTGTACACATGAAACTTAAACACACATTTGATCTGTATATATTTTATTATATGCATTTATGTTCTATGACACTGATTTTTATCCTGTTCAACATGACTGACCGACTTCATCTTCTGTATTCTCCCACAAAAAAACAGTATTAACAAGACACAAATGAACCTAAATGATCTGGTTGAGTGGACACCACAGCCCTCAAATATTCAGAAATAGGTTTTCTGTAGACAAGCATAATGACATAAACATGTATATTACTTACAAATAAAGCAGTAATGCAGTGTAGGCCAGGTGTTACAGTTCCTACAGTCAGCTGTGGAGTCAAATCACTTTGAAAAAATGGTTTAAGTATTATTATTAGATTATTATTGTTGTTGTTTTATTATTAATAATCAATCAAACAAGTAGTGTAGTTAGTTATTACTTCCAGATCATTTATTGGACAATATATTTTTAATAAGTCAGTACATCCCTGATACCAAAGTGGTTGCATTAGATTGAGGATTAAGTTACTGTTAAGATCAGGAGTTCGATTTAGGTTCCAAAAATATTTGTTGTTTTATAATACAGTGTGTGCTTCAGAAAAAAGATATTTAAGTGGTCAATACTTAAAGACAAAGTCAACATCTGCCGTACATCTACAGTGGGTCAATAAACTAAAGTGATACATGTGTTCATAACCTCTTGTACAGATTGATGCTCTTCAGGAGGTTCTTGAGAAACTGAGGAACAAACAAATCCCATCTACTGAGAAGAGACTGGGCTGGGTTTCTTCTGTGAGTGAAAATACAGACATTGTTTATAGATTACAGTGTAATCACAAAGCAAAACACTTAAATCAGCACTAATCCTGCACTTAACAAATCAACCAACTGATAAATAAACAAAGAAACCTGTAAATAAATCTGTGCATTGTTTCCAATATTTACTGCCATGTAATATATTTACATGCAGGGGCGTAGCAGCAAATTCGGGGCCCTGTACATTCCCAATGTCAGTGGGCCCCTATAAATGCCAGTAAATGAGGCACATGAGCAAAAAAAGGGGGTATTTATTTAAATAAAAAAGCATAAATAAGGTTTTAAGCTACAAACAGATCAGAGTATGTTGATGTAGCCATTTACATGTTGATATATGTGGCAGAAATATTGCTGCGGGGATCATTTATTAAGTCTCAGCACAGAGTTTCACTTTTAGCTCTGCTGTGTTAGTAGACAATAGGCTTTAGCACACACACTGAACCAAAATACTAACTTACTTTACTTTAAACTTAAGTTAAACAACTCACATTTAGGCAGCAATTCTGCCAGTCAGCAGCTAACTAGCGCGCTCTCTCTCTCTCTCTCTCTCTCTCTGTCTTTCTTTCTCGATCGATCGATCAATCTCGATCTTGAGCCACTGTTTGTTTCTGAAACTGGTTAAAGTTGATAACTAAAGTTTGCGGCTCATAATTGTCTTTATACTTACAGCTGCAAGCAGCCTGGTTGACAACTAACTAAAATCAGCAGCAGTTGTCTGGAGTGGACTACTTTAACTTTAATTGGACTTTGCATAACAAGCAAACTCGGTTCACTTTTGGGAAAGCCGTCAACAGCTGTCTCCCCTCATTCTGCCTTCTTTCTTTTTCCTCCCTTTCTTTCTTCTTTTGAAATCCTGATTTCTGCTTTTTGGGCAGCATGATGTGTAGCACACAGGTCATTCAATCTAGGCTCACTGACGTTACACTTGTCACTAGTCACTGTTGGCCGGACTAAACCATTTTGGGCCTCCAAGAGGGGGCCCCAGAATGTGCAATATGTTGAGAGGACTGACTAAAGTTCATTCCCTCAGTTGATATTATCAATATATTTGAAATATGAATTGATAAATAATTAATTTGAGGGCCCAATTCATTCGAAATAAAAACAACCCAAAAAAAATACAAATTTATGGGCCCCTCTCCCTACTCGGGCCCTGGGTAGTCAGGTCCACTTTTCCCCCCACTACCACGCCCATGTTTACATGTAATAACTTTGTCTACAAAATCTAATTTACATTATACTGCTTTGTTTAAATTATGGGTATGAAATCAGTATTGGCCATGATCACTTAATTATAGGTTATCGTATCAGAACCAAAAATTCCATGCATGTATAGTGGCCCACGTGACTTGCAGCTAAATTTTGTGAAAACAAAGGGTCAGCCCACTTGTTTGCCCTTCATTCTGGCTTTGTTTCTTGTTGTTTCTTGTTGATAATTCTAAAAACAAACTAAAACACATCACACTAAAACGATTGTGATGAAAATGACTGCGTGAAAATGGGTGTGAAAACAAATAATAGCCCAGAACCCCAAGAATGCTGTGTACAGAACAAAGACTGGACCACACCAGCACTCTCTAAAACAGAGCGTAAACCTGTAAGAGTGATGTTAAATGTTCATTTATCCATTTCATTAGTCCTTTGTATTTATGCCTCATTGTGTTCTGTATGTAAAACTATAGCTATGCTATATAAAAGGTATATTTTTGTTAATATTTGTTCAAATTGATTAATTGGATTTACATTATTTCTTTTGGGAAATATTTCTTCAGCTATCGTTCATTTCAGTTACCATCAGGCACTTTTAGAACTTTGTTTACGTTTATGTCATGTTTCTGCCCTCTACTTATCTCTTCATTTTGTTCACTTGTGTCCTGTTATCTCACAGCACAGGTTCCCAATATCAAGTGATTATGTTTGGTTTACATGTTCCCTCGTGTGTCACAGTGGTTGATGGTCGTTGTATGTCTCCATGAGCATGTATTGTCAACTCTGTATTGAGTTTATGTATCACAGCCAAGTTAAGATCAAAAGTTTGAGTTCACAGCCAAGAGTTTTTGTTTGTAATAAACACTTTGTCGCACCCTGCGTCTGCCTCTACTGCTTTCTTATGATTTTATGACAACATATAGCACTATTTACCATGTTTTATTGATTTTAAGACAATTAACCCAACATCTACAGAGCAGAACAAATAAATAAAAAATGTAAATACACATCTTCTGCTTATTTGCTGAAAAAAAACATTAAATTACCAAAGTCCTTGAACAGACCATTCATTATTTTTTTACAGAATGTTCAGTCCTGTAAATAAAGAGTAAGTGTGTGTTAGCATGTACTGAAGTTTGCTCTCTATTGTCTTAACTTCTGGAAAACTTCACTTTATCTCAAAGTAGACAAATAAAGCACTTCTGTAAATCACTCTGGAGCAGAACATGTGCTACATGCAGTCAGTAAAACAGAAATGTATTAAAATATTTTAATAAATATTTTAACCTATTTTACAGTGAAATATTGTGTTTTTGTATTGTAGTGTGATACAGGTGAGCAGTGTGCTGTGCGTAAAGGTGCACGCTTTGGAAAGGTGTGTACCTGTCCTGAAGGAACTGCCTGCAGCTTCTCTGCTCTACAGTGTTTGTGATCTGGATGACTTTTCTCACGCACAACAGCTGCAGATATACATAAATAAAGGCATTTTATACGTATGTGACTCTTAATGAATTTGTTTCTAATAGAGTTTGTCAGAGATTTGTGTTAAATGAAGTAATAATTATAACAAAAACAGTATTTTATTTCTAAGTGACTTCCATCCAAGTACACTGTGCAATAAAATATAATTAATAATTAAATTATTATGATTATGATTATGATGATGATGATGATGATGATGGATGATGATTATTATTATTAGTATTATTATTATTATTATTATTATTATTATTATTATTATTGTCATTAATTCTTAATTCTTAATTCTTAATTCTTAATTCTTAATAATAATAATAATAATAATAATAATAATAATAATAATAATAATAATATAACCAACACATAATGTACTATTATGTAATAATATTATATTTCATATTATTACTAGCATGTAATGCTGCACTTCAACGCATGATGGCGCAAAAATACATTATTTAGGGATCATATGATATTTGAGGCGCGAAAAACAACTCAGTCAGTCAATTTGACTCTATTGTAATGTTTACAGTGAATTTTGGGAAACAATACGTGTTAAAACTCTAAAATGACACGGCAGGGCCATCGTGTACTATTGTTTCAGTCTTGCTAATCTTTAGAAATGTAATAATGATCTTACTGTTGTGTTTATTTTCAAGTCTGAACATGAGAGTTTATCTTATTGAGCTTCAGAAGTATAGAGAACTCATTGTTTATCCTCCAGTAAAATGTTTAACTGAAATAATTAAATAATGGCTGTAGTAAAATATAATTTAGCTACGTCATTAAACTAGCAGCTATGTATTGCTAAACTACAGAACCACTGTATATACGACTAAACTACAAAACACTGTATGTATTGGTAAACTACAGAACCACTGTATATACTGCTAAACTACAGAACCACTGTGTATACTGTTAAACTACAAAACACTGTACACTACTAAACTAAAGAACCACTGTATATACTGCTAAACTACAGAACCACTGCATATACTGCTAAACTACAGAAATACTGTATATACTGTTAAATTACAAAATACTGTATATACTGTTAAACTACAGAACACTGTATATACTGTTAAACTACAGAACCACTGTATTTACTGTTAAACTACAGGACCAATGTATATATTGTTAAACTACAGAACACTATATATACTGTTAAACTACAAAACACTGCGTATACTGTTAAACTACAAAACACTGTAGATACTGTTAAAGTACAGAACCACTGTAAATACTGCTAAACTACAGAACCACTGTACACACTGTTAAACTACAGAACCACTGTATATACTGTTAAACTACAGAACCACTGTATATACTGCTAAACTACAGAACCACTGTATATACTGTTAAACTACAGAACCAATGTATATACTATTAAACTACAGAACACTGTATATACTGTTAAACTACAGAACACTGTATATACTGCTAAACTACAGAACCACTGTATACTCTGTTAAACTACAGAACCAATGTATATACTGTTAAACTACAGAACACTGTATATACTGCTAAACTACAGAACCACTGTATATACTGTTAAACTACAGAACCAATGTATATACTGTTAAACTACAGAACACTGTATATACTGTTAAACTACAGAACCACTGTATATACTATTAAACTACAGAACACTGTATATACTGCTAAACTACAGAACCACTGTATATACTGTTAAACTACAGAACCACTGTATATACTGTTAAACTACAGAACCACTGTATACACTGCTAAAGAGAAATGGTTTGAATATTGTAGTGCTGTCAGTGTTACTTTGACAACATTGCATGAAAGCAATTAAGGGAATTAACATTACCTAAATCATCACACACCTCAAACCATGTCAAGTAATCTCTATTAGACTTCTTTACATAGTTTACACAGACAACATGGACAATGTATGTTAGTGTAAAATATTCAACCTTAGTATGTCAAAATGTTGACACAATATGCCAGATGAGGAAAGAACTTGTTTAAAAGAGGAACAGACTACATTTGAGAATAGAAGTTCACAGAGAGTGAGACAGAAGCAGGACAAATGGTAATAGTAAGCAATGCCTTTAAAATTACAGCCCAAACTCAGTTTATACTCCATGACCCGGCCAAGTGTCACATAGCTGGCACTTATGTTAGATCTACAACTGTATGTAGAAACCTCTGAGAACCAAATGCAGGACCATATGAGTTGTATTCATTATTATGTCTCTGAGCTGGTGCTCTAGTGCGGTCTGATTATTTCTCTATGGTGGGGGATCTGTATTTCTACTCTCTGGAATCTTTATGAGGTTTCTGACCACAGGATATTCAAGTCCAGCTCTATGGCCAGAAACTGACAATTGATTAATTGCTAGAGGACAGAAAGATGGGATACAGTCTTTTAAAGCAATGGTTCACTCACAAATCAAATTTACACAATTTCCCACTTAGCTCAGTTGTAGATTTTTGGCCAAGACATGTTTGTAGTCTATATTTACCTTCGTTCATTTAGAGCTGGAGGTTAATGTTGCTACCAAATACTTTAACTCAGTAATCATCTAAATGACACAGACTTTTTTGGTCAAAACACGTCACTTAAATGTTCCTCAATCCACTCAAACTACAACCCCAAAAAAGAGAAAGTTGGGACAATATGTAAAATGTAAATATAAAAAATGCAATTTCTTACTTTATGTTGACTTTTTTTTATTGCAAACAGTATGAAATAAAGATTTTTCATGTTTTGTCTGGTCAACTGTATTTAAATTGTTAATATACTACATTCCAGCATTTTAAGCCCACAACACAGTCCAGTACCTGTACCCTGTTCTTCTGCAGCCATGCCTTTGCAATGCGTGCAGCATGTGGTTAAGCATTGTCTTGTTGAAAATTCCATGGACATCCCTGGAAAAGATGTCAACTTGAAGGCAGCACATGTTGCACTAAAATCTCAGTGTACTTTCAGAGTGTTAATGAGCTTTGCCCAGAGCACTGACACAACCTCATATTATCGCAGACTCTGGCTTTTGCACTTATTGCTGATAACAATAAGTCCTTTTTTTGCCTTTGGGCCAGAGCACATGGTGACAAGTGGAATATTGATTTCCACTGTGTGATGGTCCATCCCAGTTACCTATGAGCCCAGAGAAACTGACACCACTTCTGAACATGGTTAACATAAGGCTGTATTTTTCACAATAATCCCTTACCCATTGTATCAGCTTTCGATGAATGATGATTCTTGATGCAGTGTCATCTGAGAGATCAGAGATCACGTGTGTTCAGCTTAGGCTTGTGGCCTTGCTCTTTAGGCACTGAAATTCCTCCAGATTCCTAGAATTGTTTATTACGCACTTGAATAGGGAGAAATATGTAAATCATTTTAATTTTTTTTTCGAGGGAACATTGTTTTTAAATGTTTCAGTCAATTTATCACACATTTGTGACCCCACCAGGGAAAACCAGGCCAAAGTCACTTGGCAACTTATTGAGATATCGTGTCAATATTGTGTCACTCACATTAGTGACAAAACTTAGCCACTCGGTATTATTGCTGTAAATGAAAGATTATAGTCTCAGATATCTATCAAAGTACATATTTTGATCAAAAACAAAACTTAAATTCACAAAAAAAGTTGTTTTGAAAAAATAAAATTTGAAAAAAAGGACTTTGACCTGGTTTTCCCTGGCGGGGTCACATTTGTTGACTGAAGATCTTCTGTCCATCTTTGTTCCTAAAACACTCAGCCTTACGTGGATAATACTTTTGAACCAAATCATGATTACAATCACCTGTTGACATCACCTGTTTTACATGATTATTTATTGAATTATTTAGTCAAAGTAAATGTAAGAAGCACTGCAGTTTTGATATTTACCATTTCTATAGTGCCCAAACATTTTTGTGTTGGAGTTGTACATCCAGATATGAATTACTGTAAACTCATTTTTTTTTTTTTTTAATGAAACAAGTACTGGACACGACAGAAAGTGTTTTTGACCAGTTTGTAGTTCACAGAAAGTTGAAATGTATCCTACACCACATTGATGAGTATATGGTATGTTCATTAAGATCTGGATGCACTTTAAACAAGTTGAGAGAAGTGTTAGTCTTGCAGCTCCAGTTCTGAACTAAAGAAGCAAACAGATAAACTGCAGACATGCCTTAACAGATCAACTACATCTGAAGTAAGTGGGAAAATATGTATACATGATTACTGAGTGAACCATTGCTTTTAGCTGTATACCAGAAAAATGCTAATCAGTTCAACAGATAATCAGAACTAATTTCCTTCCGTAACCCAAATAGTGTGTAAATGCAACACATCCTCTAAGGTAAATGGGTTTATAGAGTATCATTTGTTTTAACATAAAGCCGCTTTACTTATGATACATCAGCGATGCTCCAAAAGTGCTTTGTTGTAGTCTTCTGTGAAACTGTTTGCATATTTCTGGTACCGCTGTCTGTTTTAACACATGCGCAGACTGAGATAATTTGAAAGAAATATGGATAAGAGTACACATGCACTGAGAAAGGTTTCATATTCAGATTCCCCCAGGTTATTATCATTAAGATTACACTTATTTAGCACCTTTCTTGATACCCAATGATGCTTTACAAATTTGACCTCCACATTTAACCCATTTGTACAGTGAAACACACCCACACACACTAGTGAACACTAGGCTGTAACAATTTGTGGCTGAAGCGGTGGGCAGCCCTTAACCACCGGCGCCTGGGGAGCAGTTAGGGGGTTAGGTGCCTTGCTCAAGGGCACTTCAGTCATGTCCTGTCTGGGGACCTTCCGGTCACAAGACCAGATCCTTACCACTACGCACTAGGCCATGGCTGCTCCTGATTATTCTTTAGTAAAGAAAATTGTTCTATATAGAACCATGAACACTTCTCGTGGAAAAAGGGTTATTTTCATGGTGAAAAGGTTCTTCAGATTGTTGAAAATGGTTCTATATATTTCCCAAAGAGGTTCTGCTATCATTATGATATGAAGCTTGTAAGAACCTTTTTGGTTCTGTATAGAACCATTATCAAAAAGGTTTTTAAATAGAACCATCTACAGCACATTCATCATCAATCTGAAGAACAATTTCATCATACAACCCTTTGGGTTCCTTGAGTGTTTATGGTTCTAAATAGAACCATGAAATAACCCTTCTTGTGGATAATGGGTTCTTTCCATGGTGAAAGGGTCCTTCAGATTGATGAGGAAAGTGTTGTAAATGGTTCTATACAGAACCTTTTTGAAAAGGGTTCTACATAGTTCCAAAAAAGGTTCTGCTATTGTTACGATGCCAAGCTTGTAATAATAGAGGAATCTTTCTTGGTGCTATATAGAAATATTTTCAAAAGGTTTCTATATACAACCATCTACAGCACATTCCTCATCAATCTGAAGAACCCTTTCACTATGGAAAGAACCAGTTGGGTTCTTCGAGTGTTCATGGTTCTCTAAATAATCATTTTCTTTCAAAAAAAAAAAAAAAACCCTGAAGACCCATCACTTTTAAGAGTGTGTGTAAGAAAGACCTGCAGTTATTTTTATAAATCTTAAAAAAGAGGTCGAATAAGAAAGTCTAAAAACTCATTTTTATGAATCACTTTTATTTGTTTTATTTACTCCTTAACTTTTTTCTCTTCCTGCTCTACACTGTTCACAGGACCGTTCTGTCTATTATACTCCAGAAGTGTTTGATCCCAATAAAAAAGTGATGGAATGCCTGATCCGCCTCTTAGATAACTGATTGTCCAAAGCGAACGTCAATCATCGTGTCTCCGCCCTGAGTGGGCGTGGCCGACTCGCCTCGATGGGCTAAAACTTTACAACATGGCGACGCAGCAGACGGACGGTGTGGAGAGTATGGAGAGAGAAGAGAAGTCTCAGCAAGGCTTTAACAACCACAAATACTCCCTGCTGGTGGTGGTGGGGGAGCACAGTGCTGCCGGGTTTGTGGAGTACTTGGTGGCGGAGATTGAACGGGGTAAAGTCATTTTTTGTTGTGTTTGTATGGATGAATAGAGAGCCCGCCCTGACTCCTCTCTTCAGCTTGAACTTCCAACTGTTACTTTGTTTTTGATTTGAATGATCAGTTCCACCTTAAATCGCTCACATCTACGTTCACGCGCGTTACTGGCGTCAGAATGTAACTGCGGTAATTTAAGGTGGAACTGATAATTCAGATAAGAAGCCAGCTTCAGTTGTCTTTAGCTTCACCTTTGAGTAAATAAAAAGGAATTTTTACTATCTTCATGCTGACTATTAGGTGTACACTTGGTTTCTCCTTTTGGGTTGATGAAAATGTGCTGATATAGTGAAGTAAACAATATAAATGATATGGTAAAGGCGAATGTTACAATGTACTTGATTCATTCTAATGAAAATGCTTCATTTGTTGTGTAAATTAATTCTCAGTGAAGTGAGTGAAGCTTCATCCTTGTCCTAGTTATCATTGGACTGGCATAACTGGACCACAGTGATGACTGGCTTGGTTTTAAGTTAGTTTAAATGTGGAGTAGGTCCAGAGGTTTCTGAAAGTGCCTTAAGTGATGTGCCAGTTTTAACCATTCCCTGATAGTAAGGACATTGTGGCCTTCAGGCTCTCACAGATGTGCTGTCACATTCACATGGTATTAACATCATGAATGTGTGCTTGTCTTTAACAAAAAATGGCAAATTTTCCATTTCAGAGACTGATCAGTAATGCTGGAAAATCGTTCATTTCATTCATGACTTGAACTGATTGATATCCTGGTGATTTTTTGTTGTATTGGAGAACTAATTGCTTGTGTGTACATACATTAGAAAACAGAAAAAATGATCTGAAAATGTTTTGATTCAACAGTCTGCTGACTTTGGGTCAAATCTGATGTGCATTTCTAATTTAAATGGTTGTTTTTATGGTTTGTACAGTGTTGGGGTTGGCTGAGAGATGACACACTGTTATTGAATAGTTTAGATGACATTTTTGCCAGTGTGATTGCATACATCTGACCTCTGTGTGTAACCCATCCGTGCAGTGAAACACACTAGACTGTGAGAACGTGCCCGAAGCGGTGGGCATCCCTATCTACGGCGCCCAGGGAGCAGTTGGGCTAAGTTGCCTTTCTCAAGGGCAATTTAGTCAAAGGACGGCACGGTGGCTTAGTGGTTGGCACGTTTGGCCTCTAGTTGCTGAGGTCTTGGGTTTGAGTCCCCATCTGAGCCTAGATATCAAATCTGAGATGTTCTCCCCGTGTCTGCGTGGGTTTCCTCAGGGGACTCCAGTTTCCTGCCACAGTCCAAAAACATGGAGGTCAGGTGGATTGGGTACTCTAAATTGTCCGTGTGTGCGCGTGCCCAGCGATGGATTGGCGCCCTATCCTGGGCTTAGTTGAATAGTGTAATGCCCTGTTGTGTGCCCAGTGAGTAACCGCGACCCTGATAAGGATTAAGCGGGTGTGATAATGGAATGGAATTTAGTCATAACCTGCCTGGGGACTGAACTGGCAACCTTCCGGTCACTAGATGCCTAACCACCAGGCCATGACTGCCCCTAGGCCTCTTCTAGTATGAGTTTTGGCTGTTACCTCAGTATATAGGTTTATATTGACTCTAGAGTGAAGACTGTTCATTCATAGGGCAACAATCCAGACATCTGAGTTGCCAGTAAGTCTCAGAGCATTTCCATTAATGTCAGTCTTGTCTTCCTGGCTCTGTATGGTGCTTTGGGAAGGAGAGAGAGAGCGTGAGTGAGAGAACCCAGTGCTCTGTGTTAAGTATAAATAATGCAGGTCATTTACTTCAGCCTGGCTGATCTGCAGAGAGTGAACGCACGCTCCGTTCTCAGCCAAACATCTTCTACTGTAAATACTCACCATGGCTTCTGCAAGACTGCACCACAAAGCTCCTTAACTTTAACGTATATGATTTTGTACCATCTGTTCTTGTGTCAGTGTCGTTGCACTAGTAAAGATGTGACTATGTAGAGATAGTGCTCTGTAGAGAGTGAAGTAATACTGCTATGCTTTTCACTTCATCCCAAATCAGCTGGATGGGGTTTAAGTCTGGAGACTGTGCTCCACTCCATGTTTTCAAGCTGACCATCTTGTTGTTTTTTCCTGAGGTAGTTTTGGGTCATTATCTTGTTGTAGGATGAACCCCTGACCAACTAGGTGCATACCTGAAACTTCTAACTGGTAGTACTTGTCGGTTAATCAAGGTACTTTGAAAAGTGAAAGTGACACACTGACTAATGAGCATAGAGTAATTTGACCTCTGTAAGCCATCCATGTAGTGAAACACATGTACACTAATAGCACTTACCAAGAGTGGTGGGCAGCCCTTTTTGGAGTTCCTGGGGATTTTTGGGGTTAGGTGCTTTGTTCAGTGCCCATTAATTCATGCCCTGTCAGTTCAGGCGATTGAACTGGTGACCTTCTGGTCACAAGGCCATGAGTCATGACTGCCCAATCAAAATAGATAAGTAATGGTGGAAGATGTTCAAAAATTAGCATTGTGCAAACAGCATGACTAAACGATCTTGTCTTGACTGTTTTGCATAGTTATATGTATAAAAGAGTGGACAAAACTGAGTCATCAGAATGGTTACAGCTCCTGTGTGTAAACAATGCTCATCATAAAACTATTTGATTTGCTTTACATTTAATCTTAATGTGGTTTGCAATTAATGTGACCATTTAAGCATGCAGTTTGCACATTTAGCACATTTGCCTTCATTACTTGTTAGTACATTAACAACATTAGCTGTATTACATAAACAAAGACAAAGTTTAGACACTAAACATATGGTAGATTGGCTTGATTTTCTTTTACCAAACTACTACTTTAAGGAACACAGCTGAGTAAGTGTAGGGTGTAGTATGCTAGCCTTCCTCATTATTACGCTATGTTTATCAGCTCAAAGTCCGGCTGTTAGATTCTGCAGCTCTATCCCTGCTAACTCTCTTGTTTTTCAGATTTTTTTTTGTAGGCTATTCACGGCTGTTCCTTCCTCTATCATCTACAACATGTGTTCCCCTCTGATTTCCACTGTCTTTATCTGTTACTGTCCTCCAGGGCCATGTGACCTGATATTAAAGACACACATCCTCTTTGTCACACTGACCACTATTTCCTTCTCTTCCTGGTCAGACGATAGAGCGAGTTAAAGAGACGTCTGACCCAGAAATCATATTTACACACTAACATCAGCCGAGACATGTTTGGAATCTGAATTTTGATTGTATAGTTTAGCACTGAAGCTGCTACACTAACAGGCTAAAAAGTAGAACATCAGCAGAACAGCTTGACCTACTTGAACCACGTTC
>BRDA01092060.1:0-10029 GCA_036984385.1 Crenuchus spilurus
AAAATATTGACATTTGCCATCTCCACATCATTGCATTCAGTTTTTATTCACAATTTGTTTAGTGTCCCAACGTTTTTGGAATCCGGTTTGTACAAGGAATCTGACTTGGTGAGAGAGCAACCATGTGTTACATGTAACAAGTACAATACACATAAGTAAAAAGTTACATTACTAAAGAGTTATAAGTTGAGAGAGGTAAAAGGAATATAAATAGAAAGGCAAAATCTTATACACACACTATAATAACAAAAAGTGCAGATGATACCTATTAACAGAAATCTGTACGAGTAGTGCAAGAATTGTTTATTATGTTTTATTTTTGGTGATTAGTCTGGTTCCAATTCCAGTTTAATGGGATTGAGAGTTCAATTCAGTAGTAGACTCTGGACTACAGTGTGTGGTGTCCACTGTTGTTGAGGAGTGCTCTGGGGAAGAAGCTGTTAGCATGCCGTGCTGTGCTGGTTTTGATGGTCCTGAATCTTCTGCCAGAGGCGAGTGTGTGAAAGAGGTGATGTCCAGGATGTGAGGAGTCAGTCGTGATTTTGCCAGCCCGCTTTATCACCCTGCTGGTGTAGATCTCCTGAAGCATTGGCAGATTGCACCCGATGATCTTCTCTGCTGTCCTGATGATACGCTGGAGTTTGGCACATTCTTGTGAGGTGGAGCAGCCAAATCAGATGATTATGGATAAGGTGAGGATGGACTCTATGATCGCTGTGTAGAACTGGATCATCAGGGTCTGTGGCAGATTGAACTTCTTGAGCTGTCTCAAGAAGAACATCCTTTGCTGGGCTTTCTTAGCGATGGAGACTGTGTTCTTCTCCCACTTTAGGTCTCTGGATATGGTGGTGCCCAGGAACTTGAGTGACTCCACAGTGGAGACTGCAGAGCCATTGATGAAGAGGGGGGGTAGGGGAGGTTGGTTGTGTCAGAAGTCTATCACCATCTCTACAGTCTTTCCTGTGTTAAGCAGCAGGTGATTTTTGCTGCACCAGGAGATCAGCTGCTCAACCTCCTTCCTGTAGGCAGATTCATCCCCATTGGTTATGAGGCCCACAAGAGTGGACTCATCTGCAAATTTCAGGATCTTTACAGCTGGATCCTCAGAGACACAGTCGTTGGTGTAGAGGCTGAAGAAAAGAGGTGATAGAACACAACCTTGTGGGACTCCAGTACTGAGTGTCCGAAGGTCTGAAGTTTCCCCAGCCACACCTGCTGTCTCCTGTCTGTCAGGAAGTCCACAATCTACTGACACATGGAGTTCTGCACTGACAGCTGGGGCAGTTTGGTTCTGAGAATCTGGGGGACAACAGTGTTAAAGGCCGAGCTAAAGTCCACAAACAGAACCCTAGCATAGGTTCCAGGACTGTCGAGATGCTGTAGGATGAGGAGTAGGGTCAAATTGACCACATCATCAACAGACCTGTTTGTTCTTTAAGCAAATTGCAGGGCTGATGGTCTGTAATGGACTTCAGGTGGGTTAGGACCAGTCGTTCAAAAACTTTCATGACTACAGACGTCAGGGCGACAAAGGCCTGTAGTCATTAAGTCCATTGATGGTTGATTTCTTGGGAACTGGGATGATTGTGGAGGTCTTGAAGCATGCTGGAACGTGGCAGAATTCAGTGATTTATGGGGGTCTTTCTCACCTTGTATTCAGTGAGGAGCTGAAGACAATGCCAGGCTGATGATGGGTCGTAGTAGGGTCGTAGATGGGTAGTAACAATGATTTATCATTTAATTAACACATTAATGATGACAGGGTCTTAAAACCTCAACTATGCATCCAATATGATACACTGTGCTTTATACCATTTAGGAAAAAGTTAGCTTTGAATGATTCTAATTACATATAAGTGTCAAACTGTCAAAAATATTTATTTGTAATTAATTGCATCGATCAGTTAATAATAATTAATTATGATTTTTTTTTATCAAATTGGACACTAAATAAAGATTAGTTGAATTTAAAAGGACTTCAGTGAGATGCATTTCACAAAGTTAGCTGTTTCTGAGATGCTACCACTCTTCACCTGGTACCCTATTATTATGTTCTTTTGAACATTTTGTCCATGATGATGGTTTTACTCTCTGCTACAAGTAACTGGTGTGCTCACTTATTTATACATGCAGTAAACCCTGTCACATGCCAAATTGAATTCATGAAAAACCAGGTGTGACCATAATATTTTGATATGACTGTATATGGTGTGGAAGCAAGAACAAATGACTTCACATGATGTGTTTAGGAGCCTAAGACTTCTACACAGCACTTCTTCTACGACATTCTACCCTAACACCCTAACAAACTTGTATCTATGTGCATGTATGTGTGTGTGTGTGTGTGTGTGTGTGTGTGTGTGTGTGTGTAAACCCCCTGAAGAAATGCCACATATGGATCCACCCAGCTTAGCCAATAAATCTTATTGAACTTTCTGACTCAGGGAGGGTTCGGCTTTATTACAGGATTGGTCATGGGAGGGAGGCTAGTGCTCATATAGAGGGTTACTTCAAATCTGTTTAGAAATAGAGTGAACCCATCTGGTCTAACAGCAGGGAGGGGGCATTTTAACCAAATAAAATGGAGATTGTTGAAAATACTGGCATAGCCATGTGGACAAGCATCGCATACAAATCCATGCGATGGACTCTCTGGGTCACTATATTATAGCAAATTATATTAGCCGAATTCCAGCACAGATATAATCTACTGAGTCCATTGTTGTATAAAGGAAATTAAAGCACTCAATCATCCGCCATAGATTCAACTTGTCAGACTTAAATATGATTCACAGTAGAGATCAGATTTGGACGTTAGCAATGAATCCTTCACGGCAATGAAGACAGCCTATTTCTTGGACTCAATTGTCCTTGAAAGTGGCGTGACAAGAACAAGCCCCCTCAGTTACAGCTCACTTTATAGTAGATAGTCCCATAGATAGATTACTTCAGATACTTGATCTGATAGATTATTTTTGCCACATGATGTTACTCAATACAACAGCACAACATAATCCAGATCAATGATGAAGGATTCTATCCAGTCTTCATCCACTAATCCATTTTTACAAGATTCTACCCAGATAGAAGACCACGTATGGTTCAGTTAAGATAAGATAAGAAACTTATGGCAATGATGAGTGTGTTACAGTTTAAGGTTTGTCACTGAACACTGAAATGTTTGAACATCATTTCCAAAACTGGCACAGCAATCGCCAGCCAACTGTGTCATCCCAGACTTATGGTTTCACTTGGGTTAAACTGAGGCAGAGTTCCAGCAGACAAAATGTCATTATTGTCATTCCACAGCAGTATTTGGCCCAATAAAAGTAGTAAATGTGGGCCAGAAGCAAGTCATCACTCATTTTAAAGTAACACATTGATGAATGTGAATTGAAAGACATTACTGATCCAGAGGGTAGTGAGCACACATGCCCAGAGTGGTTGGCAGCCCTTTCCATGGTGTCCAGGGAGCAGTTTGGGGTTAGGCGCCTTGCTCAAATGTATTTCACCCAATCAGTCCCATGCCCACATCTCTAAACTTTATGCCACAGCTGCCTCCAACAAGTATATATACATACAGTGAGGAAAATAAGTATTTGAACACGCTGCGAATTTGCAAGTTCTCCCACTTAGAAATCATGGAGGGGTCTGAAATTTTAATCATAGATGTCCACTGTGAGAGACATAATCTAAAAGAAAAAATCTGGAAATCACAATGTATGATTTTTTAATAATTTATTTGTGTGTTACTGCTGCAAATAAGTATTTGAACACCTGTGAAAATCAATGTTAATATTTGGTACAGTAGCCTTTACAGAGGTCAAACGTTTCCTGTAGTTTTTCACCAGGTTTGCACACACTGCAGCAGGGATTGTGGCCCATTCCTCCACACAGATCTTCTCCAGATCAGCCAGGTTTCTGGGCTGTCGCTGAGAAACCTGAAGTTTGAGCTCCCTCCAAAGATTTTCTATAGGGTTTAGGTCTGGAGACGGGCTAGACCACTCCAGAACCTTGATATGGGTCTTACGGAGCCACTCCTTGGTTATCCTGGCTGTGTGCTTTGGATCATTGTCATGTTGGAAGACCCAGCCATGACCCATCTTCAATGCTCTAACTGAGGGAAGCAGGTTGTTCCCCAAAATCTCACAATACATGGCCCCGGTCATCCTCTCCTTAATACAGTGCAGTCGTCCTGTCCCATGTGCAGAAAAACACCCCCAAAACATGATGCTTCCACCCCCATGCTTCACAGTAGGGATGGTGTTTTAGGGATGGTACTCAGTGCTGATTTAAGCAGGGGAACCTTCCTTGCCATGCATGACTTTAAACCTGTCTTAGTGTATTAGCCACAGTAACCTTGGAAACAGTAGCACCAGTTCTCTTCAGGTCATTGACCAGCTCCTCCTGTGTAGTTCTAGGCTGATTCCTCACCTTTCTTAGGATCATTGATGCACCACGAGGTGAGAT
The DNA here is from genome assembly GCA_036984385.1 of Crenuchus spilurus. Lineage (NCBI taxonomy): Eukaryota > Metazoa > Chordata > Actinopteri > Characiformes > Crenuchidae > Crenuchus > Crenuchus spilurus. Next base: position 4,471 of record BRDA01092060.1, read on the forward strand.
CTTGCATGGAGCCCCAGTCAGAGGGAGATTGACAGTCATGTTTAACTTCTTCCATTTTCTAATAATTGCTCCAACAGTTGATCTTTTTTCACCAAGTTGCTTGGCAATTGCCCCGTAGCCCTTTTCAGCCTTGAGAAGGTTTACAATCTTGTCTCTGGTGTCTTTGGACAGCTCTTTGGTCTTTGGAGTCTTACTGATTGTGCGTGGTGGGCAGGTGTCTTTATGCAGCTATCACCCTCAAATAGGTGCTTCTAATTTAGAATAAGTGGAGTGGAGGTGGACTTTTTAGAGGCAGACTAACAGGTCTTTGAGAGCCAGAATGTTTGCTGATTGACAGGTGTTCAAATACTTATTTGCAGCAGTAACACAAATACATTATTAAAAAATCATACATTGTGATTTCCGGATTTTTTCTTTTAGATTATGTCTCTCACAGTGGACATGCAGCTAAGATGAAAATTTCAGGCCCCTCCATGATTTCTAAGTGGAAGAACTTGCAAATTCGCAGGGTGTTCAAATACTTATTTTCCTCACTGTATACACACACACACACACACACACACACACACACACATATATATATATATATATATATATATATATATATATATATATATGTATATATATATATATATATATACCCTCCTGATCAAAATCTTAAGACCAGTTAAAAAATTGCAAGAATTTGCATTTTATACTATTTGATCTAAAGCAGGTTCTAAGTAGAGCTTCACAACGCTAAAAGAAGAAATCAGTGTGAGACACAAAAACTTTTAAGCAGACAATTTCTTGAAAACTTCATTTTCACTCAAACATGATTTTTTTCCAGCTGACCAAAGTTTAAGACCATAGCGTTTAAAAGCCAAAATCTGCACAAAAATTTGGATTCCATGTCATTTTCTGTCAATTATTTACACTGTCAAGACCTCCTGATGGCAAAAGCAAAAAAGCTCACTGACTTTGAAAGTGGTAGGATTGTTGAGCTGCATCAGCAAGGCCTCTCACAACGTGCCATCGCTGCTGAGGTTGGACGCAGTAAGACAGTCATTTTGGATTTTTTAAATGATCCTGAGGGTTATGGAACAAAAAAGTCAAGTGGTAGACCCAAAAAAATCCCATCTGCGATGGAAGGGCTTCAGAAACAAAAAAACGTCTTCAAAGGCCATGTATTCTACAATGCCACAAAATTGCCCGTTTGGACTTTGCAGGGGAGCACCAAACATGGGACATTGAAGGGTGGAAGAAAGTTGAATTCTCTGATGAGAAAAAATGTAACCTTGATGGTCCTGATGGCTTGGTTGCTGATGGAACAACTGAGCTTCAGGTTGTGCAGGGGTGTCAAACAGCAGCTGGCTATTTTGGAGATGTTGCAGCGAGCATCCCTCATGACTGAGGGCCCTCGTCTGTGTGGTAATGACTGGGCTTTTCAACAGAACAATGCTGCAGTTCACAATGCCGGCCTGACAAAGGACTTTTTCCAGGAGAATAACATCACTCTTTTGGACCATCCTGCGTGTTCCCTTGATCTAAATCCGACTGAGAACATTTGGGGATGGATGGCAAGGGAAGTTTACAAAAATGGAAATCAGTTCCAGACAGTGGATGCCCTTTGTGAAGCCATCAATACTTGGAGCAATGTTCCCACTAGCCTCCTGAAAACACTTGCATCAAGCTGCCTAAATGATTGTTTGAAGTGATCAACAAGAATGGTGGAGCTACTCATTAATGAGTTCTTTTTTTTTGACACTTTGATTTCTGTTTTGAGGGGGTTTTTGAGATATTGTCTTAAACTTTTGATCAGCTGATGAACAGCCTATTTCAGTTAAATTGTTGTTTTCAGTAAATTCCCTGCTAATTTTTTTTTGTCTCTTGCACCCATTTCTTCTTTTAGCATTGTGAAGCTGTACTTGGAACCTTTTTAAGATCCAATAGTGCAAAATGCAAATTCTTGCAATTTTTTTTAACTGGTCTTAAGATTTTGATCAGGAGTGTATTATAAAATATATAATAACAGTAAAATAAGACTTATTTGGAGTTTGTCAAAGCTAGCATTGCTAATAAACACTGGAACTCAATGGTCACCTAGAATGGCCATCACATTAACTAGTCTGGTAAACGTTAATAAATATCTGGATCTGGTTTACTCTGGTTCCAAACTAAAGTACTTGGAGTCTAAAATATATAGCCAATAAAGCTAGCATTGCTAATAAACACTGGAACTGAATAGTCACCTACATAGCCCAGCCATTTACATCACATCATCTCATCTGGGGGACCCTAATTACAGTCTGGATCCAAATAGATCAGGATCAGAGATATTTTGTTGATATTTTTACAGAAAGGTCTGGGCTAATTAGGTGACTATTGTTACAATGTGTATTAGCAGTGCTAGCTTTACATGCTATATATTTTAGACTCCAAGTACTTGAGTTTGGAACCAGAGTAGCCTTGCTTGTCCAGATTTAAATTAAAGCAGCATTATTTAAATGTCTTGGCTGACTGACTCCTGAGATAAGTGGAATTGTGTAAAAGTGATGTTTGAGTGAACCCTGTGCATTTCACAAAGTGATCTTAATTCTGGTGAAAATAAAGAGAAAGGAATTATGATTCAACTGGTGCACTTTCTGAGAGCAAGGCAAGGGAATCAGGAGTTTAGTGGAGTTGTTTCCTCTCTTTAGATGAGCTATAAGAGCACCACAGGAATGAGAATGCAGCAAATTAACTTTCTGCAGTTTACAGCACACTAAAGAAGCAGCTCTGTGGGTGTGTTAGAGCTACAATGGCACAAGATTATAAAACTTTCTCCATGAATACACCCACCAACATCCTACTTTCCAATTGAAAGTAAATCAAGTGGCTTTTAAAGAAAATTTAACCTTCAAAGTGATTACATGAAATGGCATGCTTAATGAAGGGCAGCGGCATGCATGTCATTATGAAATCGGTCATCTCTGCCATCCAATGGCAGAAAGTGATACATCTCCTCAATTACCCTCTCCATGTTCATTTGGACCATTTGTCCTTGTGATAAGGCCAGAGTGTATGACTGGATGGGGGGCAGCTTAAGCCCTGACTGAGGATGGTAATGACATGGATCAGTATTCATTCATGACAGGAGAGCGATATCATCAGTGATGAGCTTAGCAATATTCTTCTTATTCTAATTAGCACTCCCTCTCCAAGCATGTGCTATGATGTCGATGGAGGTTAGCCTGTTGATGTTCATTTTCTCTGGGTCATCAGCCAAGGTAAAGGGCCACTGCTCCTCTGTGATTTCATTTCTGAAATAGCCATGTCAGTGTTTTCCTTCCTCCTTACAGCACTCGGCACTCATGTGTCATTTAAAGAAAGAAAGAAAGAAAGAAAGAAAGAAGCACATGAAGGAATGATGACAAGCAAACAGAGGAAGCAAAGAAAAATAAAGACAGAAACAAAGATAGATAGAAAAAAAGAAACAAAGGAAAGAAAAAAAGAAAGAAACTCCAAAAGGAAGGAAGAAAGATAAAAAGAAAAAAAAGAAACATAGGAAGGAAGGAAAACGATAGATAGATAGATAGATAGATAGATAGATAGATAGATAGATAGATAGATAGATAGATAGAATAAAGAAAAGAAAGAAAGAAATGCTGGAAGGAAGGAAGGAAGGCTAAAGAAAGAAAGAAAAAGAAAGAAACACAGGAAGGAAGGAAAACTAAAGAAAGACAGATAGAAAGAATGGAGGAAAGAAAGAAACACAAGAAGGAAGGCTGGCTAAAGAAAGAAAGAAACAGAATGGAAATAAGACTAAAGAAAGAAAGAAAGAAAAAGAAAGAAACACAGGAAAGAAGGAAAACTAAAAAAATATAGAAAGAAAGAAAGAACAAAGGAAAGAAAAGAAAAAGAAAGAAAGAAAGAAAGAAAGAAAGAAAGAAAGAAAGAAAGAAAGAAATAATGAAGGAAAGAAAGAAAAAGAAAGAAAGAAAGAAAGAAAGAAAGAAAGAAAGAAAGAAAGAAAGAAAGAAAGAAATAATGAAGGAAAGAAAGAAAAAGAAAGAAAGAAAGAAACACAGGAAGGAAGGAAGGCTAAAGAAAGAAAGATAAAAAGAAAGCAAGAAACAGGAAAGAAGGAAAACTAAAGAAAGATAGATTGAAAGAAAAGAAAGAAAGAAAGACAGAGGAAGGAAGATTCTGAAATGAAGGAATTTAAAATAATCCAAGGAGTAAAATGTTGCTTCATTTGTTTAGAAATGGAACATTCCTCAAAGCTATCACTGCTAACAAACACTGGAACTCAATAGTCAGCTAAGTAGCCCAACCCTCCCCTTGATGCTGACTAGTTTGTGTGACGTTAATTCTGCTCTGAATGTTCTGATCAGGTTCAGGGACATGTTGGGGACATATTTATGCAGAAATAATGAGGTGAGTTTTATTGCCTTTTCACACTGCACACGTCTGCTAAAGGGCTTTGGCTGTGAGGCTTAGAGAAGAATTATGACTGGAGGCACAAATGTTGGAATAAACACAAGATCTTAACACCTTGAGGTCTTCAGGGTGACTGATTCATATACCTGAGGTAAAGCTTGAACTACCGTGTCCAGCAAAGCACGCATCCCAGTGGCCATCTTCAGCAGCTTCAGGACTACAAAAAGAGAGAAGCATAAGAATAAGTGACATGCATAACGGCTATTCAGAGCAATTGCTTAATTGATGTCCCAGAGGTCCCAATTGAAGTGGAAAGTGAAATACCAAGTGTCAGAATGTAAAGTGTAGAGAGAAAATGTGGGGCCCGAGCGGCCCATTATAACCCTGAGAGAGAAAGGGGGGGGGGGGGGAGCAGTAAGAGCCATTAATTACCATCACATCTCTCCTTAGAAACATTGTGACCCACCATGTTGCCCTCTTCTCACCTAACCGCTCTCTCCACACACGCCGGTGTGTTACAGAAAGGCAGCAATCATTAGCTTTCACAAAGAAAAGAGCCTGTCCAATACTGCAGCATTGTGCCCTTCCCTCTCCATCCGGCACCTTCCACGCTGCTTATTGTACCTATCGCCTGCCTGTAATTACAGCCGCCTCTCTCTGGGGTCAGGACACCTACTGCTGCCTATTGTTACACAGTTGGAGGGGCGGCACGGGAAAAGACAGCTTAAGTATGAGAATGTTTTCAACAGAGAGAGAGAGAGAGAGAGAGAGAGAGGGGAAGGAAAAGCAAGAAAGAGAAAGAAGACTTAGAAAGACGACTCAGACTTTGGAAAGAATTAGTAAAAGAAAAAAGAAAGACAGAAAGAAAGAAAGAGAAAAAGATTCAGCAATGAAGGAACAAAAAAGAAAGAAAGTGGAAGGAAGGAAAAAAAATGTCCTATAAGGAAGAAAGGAAGAGTAAAATTCCTTCCTTATAGCACTCATGGAATAAGGAGTAAAAAAAGAAGAAATTATTATTTTCCTTCTTTCCCTCTTAAGAGTCTAAAAGACAGAAGGTCAAAAACACTGACAGAGAGAGAGAGAGATAGAGAGAGAGAGAAAGAGAGAGAGAGTGTGTGTTAGACAGAGAGAGAGAGAGAGAGAGAGAGAGAGAGAGAG
>BRDA01092062.1:4299-28834 GCA_036984385.1 Crenuchus spilurus
CTCACAAATCAGAAATGGAATCTGTTATGATTCACAAATCAGAAATGGATCTGTCCTAACTCACAAATTAGTATTGTCTAAGGTAAAGACTAAACACTCAGTCCTGTCTAATATAAAGACTAAACACTCAGTCTTGTCTAATGTAAAGACTAAACACTTAGTATTATCTAAGGTAATGACTAAACACTCAGTCCTGTCTAATGTAAAAACTAAACACTTAGTATTGTCTAAGGTAAAGACTAAACACTCAATCCTGTCTAGGTAAAGACTAAACACTTAGTATTGTCTAAGGTAAAGACTAAACACTCAGTCCTGTCTAATATAAAGACTAAACACTCAGTCTTGTCTAATGTAAAGACTAAACACTTAGTCCTGTCTAAGGTAAAGACTAAACACTCAGTCCTGTCTAATATAAAGACTAAACACTCAGTCCTGTCTAATGTAAAGACTAAACACTTAGTCCTGTCTAATTTAAAGACTAAACACTCAGTCCTGTCTAAGGTTAAGACTAAACATTCAGTCCTGTCTAAGGTAAAGACTAAACATTCAGTCCTGTCTAAGGTAAAGACTAAACATTCAGTCCTGTCTAAGGTAAAGACTAAACAGTCAATCCTGTCTAAGGTTAAGACTAAACATTGAGTTCTGTCTAAGCTAAACACTAAACACTTAGTCCTCTCTAAGGTAAAGAGTAAACCCTTAGTCCTGTCTAAGATAAAGACTAAACACTTAGTCCTGTCTAAGGTAAAGACTAAACACTCAATCCTGTCTAATGTAGAGACTAAACACTTGGTCATGTCTAAGGTAAAGGCTAAACACTCAGTCCTGTCTAGGTAAAGACAGTTTAGATATGCTGTTTTTAAATGGAACCAGTTGACAGAGATTATTAGAAGACTGTAGACTGTAGACACTTTTAAATCCAGCTTTCAGCTCAATTTAAAACAGTGTACGTTTTACAAGTTTACTCTGTAAGAGCACTTCTATACTAGTTTATTGTAAAATGATTACTTTTCTCTTTTAAATCTATTGTTTTAATCAGGTTTTACTGTATTGTTTTTTGTTTGCTATTCTTTTTTTTTTACATTTTATGTTGTTGTACTTCTGTTCTTTTCATGTTTAACTCTTTTCTCAGTTTAATTCTACTAATGTATTTTTGTAAAGCACTTTGAATGACTGTGATGAAAGTTGCTATAAATATAAACTTGCCTTGCCTTACTCAGCTTTGTTCTTCTGCAGTTCACTAATCATTTCAGTGAAAAATTTTTTTGAGACACCTTAAAAGTATTTTAAGTGCTGAGTATTCCCTAATAGGGAATCATCAGATAACATTCTGGTTGCCCCAACAGCTCATGAGTGGTTAGTAATGTCTCTGGTATGTAGGTGTACGTGGATGATCCTAGCCTTCTTTTCTAGATCATGTCATTGCCTTGACATGCACAATTAGAGTCTTTTTCATTCTTCACCATGAAAATCTAATCACTACCAAGAGAGAACACTTTGCTATTCTGTTATAGACCGTACAACGGAATTAACCATTTCTCCATGGCCTTCAAACAAAACTGGGTCAGTATTTACTGGACTACTAAGCTGAAGTGAGCAGGAAACCCATACCACAAGGTTGTGTTGGACCATCCTAACACCACTGCCAAAAGTGCACAATAATTCAACACTCCATGGTTCAATAGTGAATAAAATATGGTAAATATGCAGGACATGACAAGATAAAATAGAATAATGTAAGTAGTGATTAGATCAACTGTGCAAATTCTGTATAAACTATAACAAAAGCATATCAGATATAGTAGTGCAACAGCTTAATTACAGATTAAGTTAAGATGTTAAACAATTACAGATACAACCATATGCAAAAGCTAGGACAACCCTGGTCAAATGACATATTGATTTTTGATCTAAAAGTAACTTAACACATCCTCAGTTTGGAACAGATATCTGCACATTGTAATGTTTATTTGCAGAATTTAATAATATTTTAAATTCAGCTAATGTCACATTGTTAGAGGACCGGCACATGCCAGGGGCAGAGTCAAGCACCTTCTGGAAGGAGTAAAAAGTTTTGTGGGCTCAAGTGCAGAGAGTGGCAACTGAAATAAAAGGAAAAACAACCCCAGTGAAACTAAACAGAAACAATAAAGCCGCAGCCAGGGGTGAACGAGTGCAGCAGAGGTGGAAAAGTGTGGTGAACCCACACTTCTGCTGGATTCAGAGGAAATGGAATACATGGAGGTCAAAAGAAACCAAACTTAACTCTAGGGCAAAAGGGCAGTGTCTCTACCCTTTCCCAGGATGCGCTGCCACTTGGGGTAGATCTAAACAGATCCTTATGCTCTGCAGGTGCAGCTTCACCCCAGGGAAGCCTCTTGCACCACTTGAATGGAGCTGTGGTGGAGTAAGCCTCCCTGCTGGAATGCTACCTCAGCAGCTGGACACTATTGTAGTCATCTCAATGCCATAAAAGGGGAGGAGGAGCCACCAAACCGCACCATGGCTGTGCAGTTAACTGGCCTTCCATGACTGGAGTTGAACATGTCTGGACTAAGAGGAGGCCAGGGACTGAAAAATAAGAGATTTAGTGGGACAGAAGTCAGGGTGAGCTAACCCTTATGAAAACATGTCTGCAGTCAAGGAAAATGAAATGGCAGGATGATAAATGCCATGAATGAAGATGACTCCATGCCGGACTTTAAAAAGCCAGCGTTTAAAACAGCCAGCCACGAGCTGAGCATGATGAGCTCATGACTGGCTCTGACCAATAAGGGGACAGGGGCTTGCCCCAGAAACCATTTACTGCACTGTGTGAGGAGGTCCTATCAGGTCCACTTGCTGCTCTGTGGAGATGTGTTTAAGCAGAAGATGTGTTTTACGATTTTTATTATAATAGCACATGCTTGCAATGTACTTTTGAACACAAGTATAGGATAGAGTTTTCATCCAAGAAATATGAATGAATGAACATCACATTTATATACTGTCTTTCTAGTACTCAAAGACGCATTACAATCAACACAATCCATTTACACACTTAGAACTCAACCACATACACCGGCGAGAAGCAGCAGCCAGTGTCTCACCTGGAGGACTGCATTGAGCACTAGGGGGTATTTCTCAGGGCAGAGTGCCAAACCATATCTGGGCAAAAACATTCATACACACACCAGGATCATTTAGAGTAGCCAGTTCACCTGATTTCCATGTTTTTGGACAGTGGGAGGAAACCCATGAAGACACTGGGAGAACATGGAAACCCCACCCAGATTTTATATATGTATATATTTATCAAACTGTACAGCACTGACAGGACCTTATGTAATTTTATCTTGCAATGCAGATTTCTGCCACAAGAGGTCACTTTTTTCAACAAGTTTTCATTGTTTTTTATTTATTTTTTAGTTTTTACGTTTGACTTTTTTAATGCTTTATTGCTTCCAAAAATATGGCACATGGTTTATTTGAAGCAAAATCTTTAATTGCCAGCTCAAATTTGAGCAGAAATTATGCAGCTGCGTAGAAAGAAGAAGGTTTCCGCTATTACATGACTCCTCCATTGTTATGTAGCTTAGAAAATAGGAAAATAATGGAGTGAGTTTCTGAATAGATGCAAGAGTTTTCACATAGAAACAAACTATCAGATTTAACTAGGGCTGTCCAGGCTGTATAATAATAATTAATAGGGCTGTCCAGACTGTATAATAATAATGAATGAACATAATGATGTTTAATAATGTCAGTCGGGTGATTTTCTTTTGTTATGGTGACTCTACTAAGGTGACTGGACCTTAGACTATGCCAAGATCAGATTGATGGGTAGCAAATGGAAAACTGAGATGTAAGCAATGATCATTTACTGTAACCCCGACTGACTCAGAGACGAGGGAAAGCAAACAGAGAGGGCCAAATGTCGATCTTTTGACGTCTTTCATTGCTTTATTGGCTATTTTTTTTCTTGAGTCTGCAAAATGTCCATGACTAAAGAGAGCAATCCATGAATGATTTCTCTTACACACACACACACACACAGCTGTGATGACCAGATCAGGTCATGAGGTTCTGTATTCTCTCTTATATCTCTCTCCTTCAGTTTTTAACTTGCTCTTTGCTTCTATCCCCGTCGTTCTGTTTAGAGATCTGGATGCAGGTCCGGATCTTGCTTCATTCATCATACAGCCTGTGCGTAATCCATTAGTGAGGTTTGTTCACTCTCCTCCTGTGCCAACAATCATGCCAGAGCGCTTATATTTCATTATTTATGGACGAGCCGGCCCGCTGCTTTCCTTACGCGGAATGCAGTCTACACTAATACACTTTAACAATATTTTTTTTTGTATGACATCAGGCTCTTAAGCACACAATCTGTCCTCTTCATATGAGACTACGGCTGTGAGGGATGGAGTCTGGAATGTCCACAAACACAGCGATGATGCAGAGCAAACAGGCTGTTACTTGATGTGGTGTAGTATGTGATGGGGACACTGTCACAGTGTTCTCATGTTCTACTGATGTTCTGTTTTATATGCATTTCTAAATGCAGATGTATTTCAACCTCTACGCTTGTATGTTTGAATGCATGACTGTGTGTGAGTGTGTGAGACACACTACACCCTCTGCTCTCTGTGGGGGTTGGTGTGTTTAGCTGCTGTGGTCCAGGCGTCTGCCTGCTGTTCTGAGTCCCTGCACAGCTTGCCTGCCCATAGCTGCCATTTCCCGTCTGCTCTTAAATTCTCACCAAACATCAGAGTAGCTTTAGCTCCACACTAATCCAGCCCCAGTGCAGCAACGGGCAGTAAAGAGGGTCATTCTTCTGGCCACCATTAGACCTTGCAGTGTATCCACACTTTGAATTCCATGCTAGTCTAAGAAGAAGCTCTCTGATCAGACAGATAGTTTGTCAGTCAGTATGTCTAAGAAAACTATATTTTTATCTGTGAAATACAAAGGAGGGACAGTTCCAGATTCATGTACTGGTAATTTGTGTACTGTAATAAACTATGACGATCAAATTGGGTTATCACTGCTATCAGCACAGTTTTGTAGACCTCAGGATTGCCTACATTCAAATACAGTGGAACCTCGGTTATCGTTTACCCTGCTCATCGTACAATTCGGTTATTGTTGACTTTTTTTAGGGAAATTTTGTCAAAGTGGCTTAGTGGTGGCTTAGTGGTTAGCACGTTCGCCTCTCAGCACTGGGGTCTTGGGTTCGATTCCCCGTCTGAGGGGAGTTTCCATGTTCTCCCCGTGTCTGCGTGGGTTTCCTCCAGGGTCTCCGGTTTCCTCCCACAGGCCAAAAACATGGAGGTCAGGTAAATTGGGTACTCTAAAAATTGTCCGTGTGTGTGTGTGTGTCACCCAGTGATGGACTGGCGCCCTGTCCTGGGCTTAGTTGACTACTGTAATGCCCTGCCCTGTTCCCAGTGAGGGGGTAGGGGACTAACCGTGACCCTGATAAGAATTAAGCGAGTGTGATAATGAATGAATGAATGAATTTTGTCAAAGTTATTGTTTATACGCCCAGTTTTCATCAGTGTGCCCACATGACTGGCCAATATTTTTTTTAATTCATTGAGTGAGCCTCATTTCAAATATTTCCACAGTTTTTCCAGCCTTTATTGTGCTTGTTTATTGAGTGCACCAGAACCAGACCTCTCTGGACACATTTCCATATGCCAAGGGACCTTAAAACATGTGTGAAAAAAATGGGTCCAAGAACAGGTGTACAAAACAAAGGCTGCTGGCTGGACCACACCAGCTCTCTCTAAAACAGAACGTAAACCTGTAAGAGTGATGTTAAATATTTATTTATCCATTTCATTAGTCTTTTGTATTTATTTCTCATTGTGTTCTGTATGTAACACTATAGTTATTCTATATAAAATGTATTTTGTTTATATTTTGGAGTGTCTGGAACAGATTCCTTAGATTTACATTATTTCTTATGTGAAATATTACTTCAGTTATCATTTGTTTTGGTTATTATCAGACACTTTAGAACACATTAATGATGAAAACCGAGGTTCCACCTGTTTATTGTAAGACTATAAACCTACCTATCACCTGGTAGTACCTTTCAAGTCCCATAACCCACCCTTGCTTTTAATCCTTGGGTTACCTTGTTTCTTGAAAAGTAATTTGTGGACTCACTTGACACTTGTTAGCTTCTGTTTGAGTTTTACTCTGCAGTACTCTCTAAAACTAGGTGTGCAAGTAGAAGTTGTTAGTAGATAGCAGAAGCCTCTCTTTTGGCCAAGTGATACATCTGCCCATTTGTTCTCCTTCTAGGTCTTTCTTAGGTGTTTGCAGTGAGTTTTTAATTCACAGGTGAAAACAGAGACAGCTTCAGCCGGGGACATGCAAAAAAACCAAAACCTGGCCACCCTACCCTGGTTTAATCTGGTGTATTGTTAGTTCTGTGACAGGGTAACAGTACACAATTGTCCAGTGTAAAAAAATCTATGTTCTAGCTAATCTAGAATCTAAATGATGAATAAACATTTTTATTTATATGTAGCATGTCCACCTATTCAACCAAAAAAATCCAAATTTGGGTGCAAAGTGTGATTCAAGCCCTGTATGGGGTCTTGAAAACTAAGGCATGATGTGGTCAGTAGTGGTGAGGAGCTTCAAAAATATGCTTGATTCTAGAAGTTTTCCTTTTAGGGTGAACCAGCTTTCATAGAAGTAAAGTTGAAGTCAGGAGGAAGTTTGGGGGATTTTTTACTCTTAAAAATCTCCCCTTGCTAGCTTCATATTTCACATCCTATTTCTATGATATATACTTTTTCTTTCTAGCAAGTTTCTAGAAGTGATATGAAACAGCTGAACATCTCCTGTGAGAGCAGAGGTCGAGCTGTGGCTAACCTAAAGTCTTCTCCCAGCAGGGGAGGCCAGCAGTTTCCATGAAGCGGTTTCCTCAGTGCAGAAGGAAGCAGTGTGGAGAGTGAGGGGGCGATGCAGATGGACACCACCTTCGGTTCCAGTCTTTTCCACAGTCTTCAGTCCAGATCCATTCATTCAGGTCCTGCATTTACCCAACACTGCAGGCTCCCACAGACAGCCCTCCTACACATCATCAACTACAGCTGATTTACTTAGAAATGGACCTTTCTTAATGGGAGGGCTTGATAGCAGTATTTTTTTGTATGAGTCACATGTTTTTTTGTGCTGGTTTATTGAAGTTTGCAAAATGTGGAAAAGTTAGAGGTTGTGGCAGTTGTCTGGTGGGTTTCCTGCCTGTGCATCTCATGGGATAATTTGTTTTTTTAACTGTATCAAGTTTCAGAGAGCAGCGTATCAAGCTTTCATCTATATATATGCTCATGTTTTAAGGCTACAGAACCCAACTTTAACATTTTAGTCTTTGCAACTGAAATAAAGATCAAAACACTGTGTCCACACCTGGACATTTCTAGCCCTGCTGAAGTAGCCCTAATTTGAGTCCAAGCACCCCTAAAAATGAGGAAAAAATAATGTGCGTTTCTCTCATAAGCTAATTAAAAAGAGATCCATAGAAAGTACATATGGTTTAAACGCAATATTTTAACAAGGAAAATACAGCAATCCCCCTCCCCCATCCCCGAGCCACTTCACAAATGGTATAATCCAAACCTCCAAACCCTCCTCTGCCTCTCTTCCTGAGGCCATGCGCATGCATACATTGGAGTGTCGGGGTTTGCAGGTTCAGTAGGTTTTAGATACATATCTGATTTTTTTATAGGAGCCAAATGTTGCACTTTTGCTGGTTGTCAGTCAAGCTATGTCAACTGCGTTAACTGGGCAGAGAAGAGAGCCCATGTACTGTGAACAAGAGAGATATTCCCCCCATTCAGATATTCAATATCCACCACAAAACACTATTTCATTCATCACGGCAATCTGCGAGAAGGAAAGTGTGCAGGATTTATAGTAAAGTAGTTTGAGCTGGTAAATGGATGGACCGTCACTCTACTCGCTGCTAAAGTGAAAGTCCAGTGCAGACTTTGCATTGTCCTAGAAAGCTCCCAAGAGCTCCACGGTGAGCTTCTATTGGATGTCACATTAATAACACTTAATATATGTCACTGCTTTAACAAAGCCTCCATTGACTGAGGAAGAGTCCATGTGGGAGTCCTAATGCTGGAGCGCAAACAGATTAGCTATGAAAGAACATCCAGATGCTAATTTGTCACATAAGTGTGTCGACCCGTATGTGTCCCACTGAAGCCTGGGAACAGACCAGTTTTGTCAGCCAAGCCAAGGCCACAGAGCTCAATGGGAATGGTCACTGTATGATGTAGTGGGGGTGGTGGACGTGGCTGTAGCCAAAAAAGTGTTTGGGCCCCTTATAGAAAAGAGCGGAATGGAAATCATGAATAATACCCCTTGTGAAAGTCACTTAGGAATTTGACTTTTTAGTGTTGTGCTAATATGCAGTTACACGTCTTCTTTGTATGAGGTGGATTTTAGGCCAGCATAATTATATTCATTACCTTCATTGTGCTTTCTGTGCAGGATATGGGGGTGGTGTCTGAGTGTTTCCGTCAGCTGCTCCCTTGAGACACTGACACCCCCCCCCCCAAGATAGGATACTTCATAGCTCATCTTACAGAGTTGCCTCATTTCCATCTTTTTAAAAACCCTGGAGCCTGAGGGTGTTTCAGACACTCTGATATAGTCACTCATCTATAATGATTATTTCCTAAAGTGTTACACAGGCTTTAGTTCAGCAGAAACTCAGCAACAACAGAGTCAGAACAGTAAGAGTGTCATAAATCTACATTCTGATTAAATCTGCTCTAAACTTAGACTTTATAAAAACCAGATGTGCTGATATAAACCTGTTTTCAGATGTGCTGATATATTGTGAAAAAACACTCTAAACATTTCTAGTCAAGACTTTTGAGCTCAGAACTGAATAAACAGAGGTGTTGCTACACACTGCTCATTACAGTTTTTAGACATTGTATGTGGTTTTATTTCTAAAGCTTAACTAATGTGAGTAGATATGTTTGACTCATTCAGTGGTTCCTAGATTGAATATTTATGAGATAGGTGTGAACACTCAGGTGAGAGGTTTTTCTTTAGATTCACATTACACACAATCCACGACTGCTAGAACCTAACAATGGATTGTCCGGAATTACCCCGTCATTATCATATGAATGATCATGTCATTTCGAAGTAAAAAGTGCACAGCTGTCTGACTCTGAAAAAAACCTGCTTATTTAAGCTCCTCTCACAAGAATCTAAAAATGTACAGTGGTAACCCTACTTATGAGCATCCCTGCTAACGAGTATTCCAGGTAACGAATCAAGATCTTGGAATATTTTTGTTCCAGGTAACGAATAATATTCCAAGTAACGAGTAGCCTAAATTAGTTCAAGTATGCCCACCGCTATGGGGCGCTGCTGTCGTAGCATCTCCTAGATGCTAGCGTAGAAGAAGAGGTCAGTCATTACCTTTGACCGCTGTCCAGTAAAAGTGAAAGTGGCTGTTGAAAGTGACGCCAAGGTAGCAAAAGGTAGTGAACAAGAAAGTTAGATACATTTTACTTTTACTTTTCATATGATAAGTGTAACCATGCAGCCGCCAGCCTACACGAGCACCGTCAGTCTCCCTCTCATTAGCTGCCAGCCTACACGAGCGCCGTCGTCGTCTCGTTTATGTTTTAAAAACCCATATAAACACATTATTTAGCATATTAAAGTATACTGTATATTGGCCGGCTGACACGGATTAATCAGTTTTACATGTATTCTTATGGGGAAAATGCATCCAGCTAACGAGCAAACCAGCTAACGAGCTCGGCTCCTGCACGGATTAAACTTGTAAGTAGGGTTACCACTGTATTACTATTCAAACTATATATATTTGAAAAGTAGACCCTTTAAGGTTTCCGGGGTATGAGTTATATAAATGTATTTGTGGAATTTTGTTTTTGTCCCTGCCAGCTGAAACTCATGTTTTTGCTTCATTTTGTGTAGTTTTAATGCTGGTTAGTGCTTTATATTGTTCATTGCCTTTAAATGTGTACTTGTGCATTAAAACAGATACTAGTCCATCTAAAAATGGTAAAATTGTGGAAAAAGTTGAATTCAAAAAGGTCGTTTGTCATACATTTGATGTATTTTACACATTTCAAGCTTTTTTGTTTTAATGTTGATACTCTTTAAATAGTGATTTACTCAAACTCTAAAAGAAATGTTCTAATAGTCTGAGATTGTGAGTTTCTGATTCCATGAGCTGTAACTCATTACATCTGATCTGATCAACAGTAAAGTAAAAAAGGCTTGAAATGTCACTTTATGTGTAATGAATATAAAATATGACCATTTTCAAAATAATTATGAACAATTAACGTTTTCATAATGTTCTATGCATTAGTACACCTGGGGAACTCCACTGGCTAGTGTGAACATGCTCAGTTGTACTGATGCCAACTGTGTTCAGGCATTCATGAATTCAGTGTGAACCTGTCTGGGTTTAATCTGTGCCAACGCTAAAAGCATCTACATGTCCAGAGAGCAGCTTTCCGACTGATGCATAGACAGGCTGATGAAGTTTGAAAGGTTCTTTATGCAGAACAGGCTGGGTTATTAGCCTGTGTAAGGCCCATGCTGTGGTTCTGTATTCCTTTAACTGCCATCAGATTCTCTTTCCACTGCATGGGAACAGCATAAAGCAAATAAATACACCCTAAGGCTAAATTTCCCCTTCAACTACAAAAACAGAAGAACATAAACAGTGGTTAGCCTCTTTTTAAGGACACAAGAAAGACTACGAGCTAAGAACAGAATATTACTCTGATTCAAGCTGGTCCATTTATTGAGCTCAAAGTTAACTTTCTGTGCCAGTGGTGATCAGGCTGAGATTACACTGAAAATCGGCTGGGTTTGTTTATACGGGGCAGGAAATGCTCCAGCAGATGAAGTAGGGCAGGAAGTCCCCTGTGCCTTTGATAAAGCAGAATCCCTGTGGAGCTTTCTCAGCAATTTGGAGCCCCTGTGAGGGGTAATTGAGGTATGCTTATCAGAGAGGAGCAATGCACTGGCTCTTGAAGTTGGTGTGTTAAAAGTGGATGTGCTAAAAAACGTCCATCAGGCCCCAGGGAGTGGACCTCAGTCAGCCCACCCTGGCATTCATCTACACACCAAATCTGCATGTCAGAACGTGAATGATACTGCACTGCCCACCCCTTCATCCCTCACCATTACTACCATTACTCTCTCTCTCTCTCTCTCTTTCTCTCCCTCTTTCTCTCCCTCTCTCTCCCCCCTCTCTTTCTCTTTCTCTCTCTCCCTCTCTCTCTCTTTCTCTTTCTTTCTCTCTCTCTCTCCCCCCTCTCTCTCTCTCTCTCTCTCTCTCTCTCTCTCTCTCTCTCTCTCTCTCTCTTTCTCTCTCTCTCTCTCTCTCTCTCTATCTCTCTCTCTCTCTCTCTTTCTCTCTCTCTTTCTCTCTCTCTCTCGTGTTTATAACAGACCTGTGATTAGTGGATGCAGCAGATCAAGTCAGTTTCACTCCAGTGTACATTATGTTGGCAGTTTATTAAGCACTTCCTTATGCTCAGTGGAAACACCGACCATATATGTGTCTGTAGGACCAGCAGTGCTGTTGTACCAGTTACATTAACACCAGTGACAAAACA
The DNA here is from genome assembly GCA_036984385.1 of Crenuchus spilurus. NCBI lineage: Eukaryota > Metazoa > Chordata > Actinopteri > Characiformes > Crenuchidae > Crenuchus > Crenuchus spilurus. The sequence continues at coordinate 15,933 of BRDA01092062.1, forward strand.
GGCAAACAGGTTTGGGTAAAGCTGATGTCTGTCCATTATTTATGTTAAAGTTTCTGTAACTTTTATTAACTTTAGGTGATGCATTAAACTTTCTACTTCCCTTTCACCAATAAGACACTCAATAGATCTGCCTATTAATCATAAAAATAACAGTCCTATAATAAAAACTAAGCTCGACCATCTCCTCATATCCACTCATCGTGGTACAACATACCCTAACTACAACTACACACAGCCACACACCAACACCATGTCACTTTAAATGTAGAACCATCTTGAACAGAATGAGCTTCTATCCAATCACATTGCACAACAACATCTGTACCCGATCAAACATCTTTTTTAAATGAATAAATGTTTTATTTTTCTTGATTTTTTTCTCCAATGTGTTTGGTAGCCAATCAACCCGCCATTTGTTGACTCTCCCTATCATATATAATGTCTCTGACTCTAGCAGGGTGCAGACTAACACAGGCCTCCTCCAATGCATGTGAAGTCGAGCTCCGCCTCTTTTTGAACTGCTTCCAGTACGCTCAGAGGAAAGAGCAGGATCCCCAGTTCTGATGGATCACCTGGCAGATGCCTGAGCCAGCCGACATTACTTAGTAGTGCTGGGCTTTTGTGCTTTTGAGCATCTTAGCAGACACAAAAAACTTGTGGCCTGAACTATAAATTGGCATGTTGGTGTCACTGCTTTACTAGTGCATCTCCAAAAATTGGAATATTGTGAAAAAGTTCATTTGTGTTCATTTTTGAATTAAAAAAAGTAAACTGTCTAAGGTAAACTTATATTTACTACAAATAAAATCACATATTTCACTTTTTTATTGTTCTGATGTTGATACTGTTTGAATATTAATTCACTGAAACTCAACATGAAATATTAAAATAAACTGATCATTTGTGTTTAAGATTTTTATACTCAATAATCCAAACAGTGAATCAATAAAGGCTTGAAATGTCACTTTATATGTAATGTACATATATAAAATATGACTACTTAAATACTTAGAATGATCCACACGGCTAAGCAGTTGCCCTCTTATGGACCTTTTCCACTGATGGATGTACACCTATAAGATGGTGAACACTATGGTGTAAATTGGCATATTGAATGGACACATTCCTCATATTCCTTAGAGAATACTAATAAATAAACACATGATCAGATGTTTATCTGGATGTTTCTGGAATATACCATTTTCTGAAGATCATCACTGCTGACGTACTTATCCATTTTAGTGCTGTTGTAAACTTTTCTGTCATGTACCATCACACACAAACTAGTTTAGTTTTCCACACCCCAGTGGGTGCCACCATCACACCAGATCACCACTGTTATTTACACACACACTGTTATGTAAGTCTGCCGTACCACAGCATATGTGTTTACAGTCTTCAGCTCAGACTGAGGTCCATCTGTGTTTAGGTACACTTCAAGAATTCTTATATTCAGAACTGATTTAGAGGTAATGTAATGTATTATATTTAGTTTGTTGGTTTTACTGTTTTTACTCAATTCTTACATGTCTGCTTTAATCTTGGGGTTAATTTTCTCAGAGGACAGTGTGACACAGCAGAGGAGTGCAGAGATGCAGATACATTAGTGGCACAATACAAGGCTGTCAAGAAGTAGTAGAATCTTATAATTTGCCAGGCAGAAGTTGGTCAAGTAGCCTAAACTCATTGTCAAGTAAAAACATCATCATCGTAAGGCCAAGTAAAAAAAAAAATTGGTAATCATCCTTTTTCACCAAAATTTTGGGTCGGGGGGGGGGGGGGGGGTTTTTTTTTTTGATTGATGGTAGAAAAGTATTGTGGCGGCGCTTGGCGGTGTCGGCCAATCAGATGGCTGCGTGTCGTACGGTATTTGCATAAAGTTCTCTTGTGTGTTTATGGGGTCTATTTTGTAATTATTTGGGGTCTTTAAGAGGAGATTTTTGTATGTGTAATGATTGTTAGTTGTAGTCTAGTCTCTGAGTTATTTTAGTGTTTTAGTTAAGTTACCACTAATGTGTGTCTTAGTACATTTAGTTAGTCTCGTCGTACTTCCGTGTTGTAAAGCAGTGAGTGTTTGCTACTGCACTTTCCTTTTTACTAAAAGAGCATTTAGTAAGCAAATGTCTCATCTTTTTACTTTATTCTCTTCCCCAACGCTACAGTATGTAGCGAATAATAAAATGATGTTGAAAACGTAAATAAACCATGTTAAACATAGATCATGTTCTTCTTGAGTGATTTACAAATTCAACTGAAGGACGGAACATCTCACCAGAAGACACGAAAATGACCGGCCATTCGTATTGACAGCCACTAGGAAGTGTACTGCACATGTGCAGAATTGATTTAGGATCACGTCATTGGAAGCATGCGAAATTTGAATGATTCTAGGCCAGACTAGGGTGTTTGGTGCGTTTTTTTTGTGTAAAAAAAAAAAAAAAAAGGTCGGGTGCTTTTTAGAGGGTCGGGCGGGGATGATCACCAATTCTTTTTTTTTTTACTTGGCCTAATCATCATCATCATTTTCTTCTTCTTCAAAGTGTGAGGGTTTGAATGTCAGCAGGAAAAGACCATGGTCCAGAAGTGATCATGGGCCTCTTGGCTGTGTCTCTGACCAGTGCTCTCCTTGCTCGGTCTGTCAGTTTAGGTGGACGGCCATGTCTTGGTAGGTTTGCAGTTGTAGAATACTTTTTCCATTTCTGGATGATGGACTGAACAGGTGCTCCTTTTTGGATGCTCAAAGCTTGGGATATGTGTTTATAACCTAACCCTGCTTTAAGCTTCTCTACAACTTTATCTCTGACCTGTCTGCTGAGCTCCTTGGTCTTCATGCTGTTTGTTCACTAGTGTTCACTAACAAACCACTGAGGCCTTCACAGAACAGGTGTGTTTATACTGAGACTGAATTACACACAGCTGGACTCTGTTAACTCATTAAGTGACTTCTGAAGGTAATTGATTGCACTGGATGTTGTTTAGAGGTATCAGAGTACAGGGGTTGAATACTTCTGCACCTCACACTTTAAAGATTTTTATTTAATTAAATTTTGAGAACCATGTATCATTTTCATTCCACTTCACAATTATGTTTTACTTTGTGTTGGTCCATCACTTAAAATCTCAATAAAATACATTTAAGTTTGTGGTTGTAATGTGACAAAATGTAAAAAAGTTCAAGGGGTGTGAACACTTTTGCAAGCCACTGTATAATCTCTCCAGTGTAATCTCTCTACACCCTCTGGGTCTGCTTCCAGTGGAACATGTCTATAATAGCTCAAGTTGGAGCTGGCTAGGGGGCATCAACTGGCTCTTTTCAATTCAGATGTGGCAGTGGCTTTACTCCAAGGCACTTCTAGATTGCAGAACGTCTCACCCTATCCTTGGGTACCTCAACCCTGTGGAGGAACCTACTTTCTGTCACTTGTACTATACTCTTTCAGTCACTATCCATATCTTGTGACCATTCGTGAGGATAAAAGCAATGTTGGTTCGGTGAACTAATTCCTTAAGTATGAGTATCTTTCCAAAACCAACTTGAGTAGGTACAAGTTGTGACATTGAAATATTGGCTGGTTGGCTTCCTTTACATGCTAGCTTAGCCTGATAGCTCCACAATACTGTAAGTATGTGTTAATGGCAACAATAGAAAGCACAATACCAAACTCACTGTAGACAAGTCTGGCCAATTGACATTTTTGCAATAATTCCAGGCAGTTATTCCAGCCGTACTAAAGCAGGCTAATGTGTGGGGAGCATTCTGGTGTAGACTAGCTGCCATCATATTATCCTGGTGGATGCTGCACGTTGCTGTTGGTTGAGGTGACTCTCTAAAGTCTGTGTTTACATCACATTGAAGATGGCAGATGAGGTGACCAACTCCTCTGTAATGATGATGCTTTTGAGATATCAAAACTGCATGTACTTAGAAACTTCAACATCTATAGACACTGACCTCCTCTATCCACACATCAACTCGACATTGCACAGACTTTGTATTATACTCTTAAAAAAGAGTTCTTCAATGGTTCTGTAGCAAAGAAAAAGAGAGAACCCATCTGGTAGATAAAGGGTTCTTTCCACGGTGAAAGGCTTATTCAGATTGATGAGGAATGTGTTGTAGATGGTTCTACACAGAACCTTTTTGAAAATGGCTCTATATAGCCTCCAAAAGGGGTCTGCTGTAGTTACGATGTCAAGCTTATAATAATAGAAGAACCTTTTTTGGTGCTATATACAACCATTTTCAAAAGGCTATAAAGAACCATCTACAGCACATCCCTCTTTGGGTTCTTTGGTTGTTTGTGGTTCTACACAGAACCATTTTTTTACTCAATAACCCTTGAAGAACCATTTTTTGGAGAGTATATGGAGCTTGCAGGGTTAAATTTGTTTAATGATCAACCAATATGGATATTTGCATTCTCACAGAGCTACAGTTCCTACGAGTAAAGTAAGTAAAGTGCACAATTACTGGCCAATGTACTTACACACAGATGAATTTGACCTCCGCATTTAACACATCTGTGCAGTGAAACACACATGTGAACACAGTAGGCTGTGAGAATGTGCCAGAAGGGGTGGGCAGCTCTATGCACAGTGCCCAGGGAGCAGTTGGGGGTTAGGTGCCTTGCTCAAGAGCACTTCAGTAATGACGTTCCAGGGGATTGAACTGACGACCTTCCGGTCACAAGACGGCTAACCCCAAAGCTAGTAGTTGTTGCATTGGCTGGGAAATTAACCTGCGCACGGATTATACCACTGAACCACCAATGCTACCGCTTGTGCTACCATAATGTCTGATTTCTAAAAATCTGAGTTTAAAAGTCCATCTGTTTAATCTGCTTTAAATGCTGAACTTGCTTTTTATAAAGAGGGAATTACCTGTAACTATAACAACACTGTTTTCCTAACAACATCGTGTTGCCCTTTCCACTGCACTGTGTCAGAGGAAGAGAAACTATCTTTCCTCTTTTCCACAGCTGTGTGTGTCGTTTTGGAGAATCATTTAATAGCCGAGCGGTCATACAAGGTCAGTCTACATCATTACACTGGACATGATGACCGTGTCACAATAACACAGCCAGCTTTGCGGTAGAGCAGAGATGGGCCTCTTGTGTCTGTAGTGATAGATATTCAGAAACACTTTAAAGAACACATACACACTGCATGGTGCCAAACTATAACAAGCTTCTCTCTGCAGACACAGTATAAGAGGTCCCACATTAAAGAGAGAGCAGGTCTATTACACAGTCAGGTTGCTGTAGATGTGGAGGGTCCTGCAGCCTCAGGCCTGCTCTCATGCCTGATGGGTCTCTTTGCCCAGCTTTGTTCAGTTTCTAAAGCAATAACAGAGCTATATTGACATTGTCATATTCAAACTATTTCCTTTCTTTTGAAAACACCAGCTGTCTTTTATATTGTGTGAACATTTCATGCTGGATGGATCAATAGAAGTGGTCCAGATTTACTATTGTTTTCATCATTTTTCACTTTTTTGGACTTGACACATACTTTTCACAGCTTTCATAGTTTTATTGATCTGAAAAGTAACAGTAAGTACGTCTTGTTTACTTTATGCATTTTTAATTGTGCGGTTGTTCTCTTTGCCTTTTTTTTGTACAGAAAATGGAAAGTTTGAGGTACCTACACCAAGAAAATTCTAAAAAATGCTGGTTCTGATATGCTATTGCATTCACAATTCTTTCCAAAAGGGTTTGGTTGCCTTTGAGGCTGTTTAAACAAGCTTTGTGTGAGATATTTGTTTTGGCATTTCCACAGCCAAAAAAGGGTAAAAACCTGGCCTTAATGTAAATGAAATGACCCAAACTGATTAGAACGTTTAAACATGCAAATAAGCCAACCAGTGCCCCGGGTTTATCGTCAGTCACTCAGTCTAGTCGTCTGTTTGTGCCCCAGTGCTGATAGAGTCTCGGCGGGGGTCAGCAGTGTGGAAAAATAGAGTTGTGTGAATGTTTGTGAGGAGGGTGGGAAAACACAGTTGGATTTCCCTGTTTTCCAGAAACTGCCTTTTTTGCATAGTCAGGTTACTGCGCACTGGTGTGACTCCAAAAAGCAAACACATTTCTCAAAACCAAAGTTTGTGCTCATGGGAAGCCAGCAGAACGTAGAGGGTGAGTGTGCATTTATTGCATCTTAGTAGCTGCTCTTTGTGGGACTTAGTCATTTAGTATGAAGGAAAGGTTTTTCCCACTCTGACTCCCTTTAAGACTGCTCTGGGAAAATATCAGACTATAATGAAATGTATGCCATAGAAATGATCTTTATTAATACCTCCACCAACAGACTGCTTTCATTCAGGATAAGGATAATTGACACACATGGAAATTGGCAGAAACGAGCCTCATCCATATTCTTTTGCTTAGTATTATAGCATTCCCAAACCATCACTGTTAGAATGTTAGCATAAGCTGTGAAACTACACCAGTAGTCCAGCACCCATAAAAACCTGCATAACATACAGATCCACTGAAGCTGACCAGGTTTGGCTCTTTTGAGTATAGTGGATAATAAGCAAAACAAATGACAACTGAGGCAACATTTCTCATAAGAAATAATGCAAATCTATCTGTTCCAGACACTCCAAAATATAAACAAAATTCATTTTATATAGAATAACTATAGTTTTACATACAGAACACAATGAGACATAAACACAACAGACTAAAGAAATGGATAAATTAACATTTAACCACTCTTACAGGTTTTAGAGCGTGCTGGTGTGGTCCAGCCAGCAGCCTTTGTTTTGTACACCTGTTCTCAAGGTTTTTGGCCGCTATTTGTTTTCACACCTGTTTTCAGGTTGTAGTATTGTGCGCTGTTGCTTTAGTGATGTGTTTTAGTTCGTTTTGAGCGTTATTATTTGGGTGCTTCTCTAGTTTTTTTTCTTTTCTTCTTCTTCTTTTTTTTTTTTTTTGGCCAACGTGGGTGACTGGCTAACGTGGGAGTGGGTGCTTTATTTTCATGAAATTTGTGGCAAGTCACATGGGCACACCAATGAAAACCGAGCAGATGAACGATAACTGGGTCAAAATTTCCCCGAAAAAGTAGACAAAAACCGAATTGTACAACAACCAGGGCAAACAATAACCGAAGTTCCACTACGTCATTGAGGGACCTCCAAATAATAAATTGTGTGGCTGTTCTTGTGTCCTGTGTGGATCCCAAAGCTCCAGACACTGTGCTGTGCCCTCTTTCAGATAAGACATAAAACTGAGGTCTGTGAGGTCAGATAAAAGACTTCTAGGCATTTCCTCTAAAACAGTTGGCCTGTTTCACCAATGCCTCGGCTAAATTTCTCACTCCTAGTCATTTCCATCTTTAAAAAATGATTGAGTCTCTCATGACCTCTCTGCCTAATGTCTAATATGTGGTGAGTGTTCTGACACAGACTGGCTGCTGTTGCATCATCCAGGTGGATGCTGCACATTGGTTGCGGTTGAGGAGACTCTCTTAATGACTGTCTCAGATGCCAAAGTGCTTTGAGTGTCTATAAAAGTGTTCTAGAAATGAACATAGACAAGTCTTAGCTTGGACTTACAGTGTGGTGTTAATAAAGAAACATGTATTTGACCTCATCGTGCTCTTGTTTCTTTTGTAGAAACATTACAAGGTGGATGAACCACTACAGAATGTTGGAAAATCCCTTTCAGTCAAATGAGAAACTGAACACATCTGAAAAGAAAGTGTCTTTAATGTCTGGCTACTGAACTGGACTGCGTTGATGAAGCTAATCAAAGCAAGGCATGAATGGAAACGACAGTGATGAATTTGCCATCATGTGTCAGCGTACGTGGGGCAGGAAGGAATGAAGATGTAGACAGAACCTTCACACACATACAAGGAAATGTTGTTTTGAAATTAATAATAAATTAACAATAAATAATTAACAATAAATGTAGCTTTACAGTCCACATCTGTGAGCCGAGCATGCATAGAAGCAGTCGTAGCCTGGATACGGATCTGGTTTTGTGACCGGAAGGCTGTCGGTTTGATCTCCAGACAGGTCATGACTGAAGTGACCTTGAGCAAGGCACCTAACCCCCAACTGCTCCCCAGGTACTGTGGATAGGGCTGCCCACTGCTTCGAGCACATGTTCTCACAACCTAGTGTGTTCATATGTGTGTGTTTCACTGCAGGGTTTAAATGTGGAGCTCAAATTGCATTGTGTGCCATCACATTAGCAAAAATTTTAATCTAATTCACTTCATATAGAACATTATGATGTAGCAGCTCTTTAAAATGTAAAAATATGAATATTTTAATACTTAGCACATAGTAATTCTCAGCACTTTTATTTTTGAGTTTTTGCTGACGGATTTACAGCGTAAGACTCTCTTTTTCTTGCTTAAGTGGAGTACGCATAGGATAACATCTGGAAAACAGGACATACTGTATCTGTGTCTAAAGGTTTCCACTCACGGCTTCACTCTTACTCACTGTATTACACAAGACCTGTTAGCCTAACTCGGCTAGCGTCTCTGTATTGCCTCTGGTTATATATTCTGTGTCTGTATTTGTCGTATTGCTGGCATTGGAGGTGTGTTTATGTGCCTCAGTTTCACAAGCACATTTTTATGTGGGCTTTTTTGTACATTCTGCCAGCTTTCCTAAAATGTATCTTACTCATCTACCCATTAAAGCACTTCAGTGAAGGAACAAGCAGCGTGCATTTGAAGCATCTGGGAAACAACAACACATTAGAAAAGTCTCCACAAGGAATGCCAGGAAAGAATACAGCACCTTTCTTTAGGAAGACTAAGCCCATAAAGCTGAAACATGAACTTCTTCCACTTTTCAGGGGGTTTTGGAAGCAATATTTGTGTAATTAATTCTGATATCACAGTTAATAAACAGATGAAGTGTGGGAATGGTGTGAATAATAATAGCCCCTCCACTGTTGCTGTATATAGAGCAGCCATATATCCTCTAGCCTGCTGAAGGTGATTAATTCCAGCAGAAGATGGAGAAAGAAAGTGTTTTCCAAAAACAGACTGATGTTGAGGTTAGATATCACATTGCTAACATAATATCTGTCTGCGACATTCATTACTCTTCCAATGTTCCATCTTTATTAGCAGCAGACCAGAGGCTGATATCCATCTTGGACATTATCTCAGACCCCCTGCATACGAAACACTTTCAGTGGGACTTTGTTTAATAGCATCATATAAGATCATTCTTTTTTATTTTTGCCTATTTTATCCCCTTCCCAATGTAGTAGTAGCCAGTTAGCCCATCCCATCCGTTAGGACTCTACCCATCACTTTTGCACTGTGCCTGTCTCTAGGAGGGTGAAGACAAGCACAAGCCTCCTCCACTGTGTGTGATGCAGCCACCACCTCTTTTCTAACTACCGCTGATACACCGTCACTGGGGAGCCAAAGCACTTGGAGGAAAGCACAGGATTCCCAGCTCCGAATGGACCAGTGGACATTGCAGTGTGAAGTGATGGGAAGAGAGAGCGCCATCTACCTGCCCAGTGACGGCCCCAGCTGTTAATGGCAAACGGCATAACCAGGATTCGAACTTGCAGTCCTCTGGTCATAGTGTCAGTGTCTTAGCTTGCTGTGCCACTCGGGGCCCATGAGGCCATTTTTACCTACTGCAATAAGTCCCTACAATGAGTCTCTTTACTGCAGTAACAGTACAGATCACCTGTTTTCTGGACTGTGTCTGCATCACAAGACAATCAACCCATCCAATTAAATAGGACTCTACCAATCACTTGTAATGTCCCTGACACCAAGAGGGTGTAGGCTAGCACAAGCCTCCTCCAATGCTTGTGAAGGCAGGCCCTGAATCTTGTTGAACTGCTGCTGATACATCGTCACTGGGCAGCCAATGCACTCGGAGGAAAGAACAGGATCCACAGCTGTGATCCATCAGCTAACAGACACCTGAGCCAGTGACAGTGACTTAGAAGTGATGGAGAAAGAGAGCTCCATCTACTCACCCAGAGAAAGCACGGCCGGGAAACCACTTCTGAATGTATGACCAACAAGCCCTCAGGCAGAATTATTTAAGAAACCATCATGCTACTGTGATGGACATAGACACATGAGCTTTGAAAAATCATTTTAATTTAACACAGTTTGACACTGCATCAAGAAATGCAGCATGGACTGCATCAGTGCCCAATGGCATGGCTGATCCGCATATATGTGAAGGTACCAGTGCAGAAGCTTATATTGGTATTTTGGAGACACGTGCTGCCATCAAGATGATGTATTTTCCCCATGAACTCTGCAGGACAATGTCAGACCTCATTCTGCACATGTTACAACAGCATGCCTTCATAAACATAGAGTGTATATGCTTGACTGACCTACTTGTAGCTTGGATATGTCTCCTATTGGAAATGTATGGCGCATCACGAAGAGGAGAATGGGACAATGGTAACCACAGTCTGTTGAGCAGCTCAGATCTTATATACACCAAAAATGGGCAAAAATTCTTATTAAAATGCAGAGATTCTTTAAACATTAAAACTCTTCCCACTGGCATATCTCCTTTACAAAAGAACCATCCATTAAAAGGTATTTCTCTTCTGTTCTAAAACTCGAGCTCATCCTAAGATACAGTAGATTAATATTAATAGATAATAGAACCCCATTGTTAATTATATTGGAAGAAAGAGTTTCATAGTTAATGTTTGGAGATGGAGAAGAGTGGTTATCACTATTGGTTGATGACAGACAATGAGACAGCTCTGGTCATCCATCTGAGCTTCTCCAAGGGGAGGATGTGGTGGTGGGTGTGTTTTGGAGGTATTATAGAGATAGAGATCAGCATTTAGAGCCCCTCTCCCCCTTATCACCTCAACAGGGGCTCTGCTGGATTAACTCTGACTCTGGTTGGCCTATTTTTCCTCTCCACCCATTCCACTTCCTCAGACACATTTCAATTGTTGCAACACATCGTTTCTGTGGTTTGTCCACTCCACCCATGAATAAAGCACAGAGTTGGGCAATTCCTAGGATGCAAACAAAGCTTTAGGATGTCCATTTATCCATTTCACTTCATTGTGTGGATTAAATACTATTAGGAACCATACTGAATGTGCAAATATTCTTAAAAAAAACACATAGTTGCTCACTGCTGGGCAGGTTTCTCTGAAGTACTCTTCTTTAGGAATGCACAGCATCCATGAGTGTTTAGATTAGACCTGCAATGTTCTACAAAATCTCTCTCTCTCTCACACACACACACACACACACACACACACACACACACACACACACACACACACACACACACGTATAGTCACTACCCACTTACAAAACTGTAGTCCATCTGTTGTTCTGCATACTTATTTATTTATTTATTTTAGACATTTTTGCCCATTTTTCCCCTTCCCAATGTAGAAGTAGTAGCCAATTAACCCATCCCATCCACTATGGGCTCTCCCCATCACTTTGCACTCCATTGTGTGTGATGCAGCCACCTCCGTTTTTTTCGAACTACTGCTGATACACCATCACTGGGGAGCCAATGCACTTGGAGGAAAGCGCAGGATTCCCAGCTCTGAATGGACCAATCAGTAGACGCCTGAGCCAGCAGACATTGCAATGTGAGGGAGAGAGAAGCTCTCTTGGGCCCCGGCTGTTTATGGCAAACAGCATGACAGGGATTCGGACTCGCGATGCTCTGATCATAGTGTCAGCATCTTAGCCTGCTGAGCCACTCGGGGCCTTGTTCTAGATACTTTATTAGCTTCCTTTCATCCTGTGCTTCACTGATCAGGACCATGACCCGAGGTAAAGTCAGAGACAGAATCTCATCTGTTGCTGCACAGTTTGTGTTGGTACTCTAGTGCTTTATTGGTGCTCACAGGACATTTTTGACTGGATAGTTGTAGTTGGTGTCATTTCAGCAGTGACACTGAGGTGTTTAAAAATATCAGCAGCTCTACTGTATCTGATCCACTCATACCAGTGCAACACATACTAACACACCACCACCATGTCAGTGTCACTGCAGTGCTGAGAATTATCCACCACCCACATAATAGCTGCTCTGTGGAGGTCCTGATCACTGAAGAACAGGTGAAAGGAGGATAATAAAGTACTCAGACAAACGGACTACAGTCTTAATTGTAGAACTACAAAGTGCATCTATATATGATCAGTGGAGGTAAAGTGAATATTGTTGGTCTCTCTCTTTGTGTGTGTGTGTGTGTGTGTGTGTGTGTGTTTGTTACATGAAGAGTTCATGCCTTCTTCACTCAGTCTCTCCTGTGAGTGAGTTCACAATAGTCAGACCTCAAATAAACCTCCAGTGACTCAACACTTTCATGTTGGCCGCTACAAACTCACATCCCTGGAATTCACTCTGTGTGTGTTGCTGTAACCATGGACACCATTCACAGCAGTCGTATGGAAATCGTAATTCTGAAGAATGACTTACTGCACTGCCAGAGGGAAGAAACGCAAAATATAGACTGTCATCATGATGAGCCTGTGCGCTGTTAGACATTTCTCATAATGGCCTGACCTGGAGGCAATGCCATCTTGAATTGGTTCATTCTAAGAATACATTATTCCAGGTGTTGAATAAGACATAATGGCATGAAATTTGAGACAAAATAACTTGATAATGTTCTAGGTTAACTGCTACTAGATTAGATTCAACGTTTTGCCAGTGTGATTTGCAAACAGTGGAATTTGACCTCTACATTTAACCCATAAAACAAACACTAGGCTGTGAGAACATGTACCTGAAGCGGTGGGCAGCCCTATCTACAGCACCTGGAGAGCAGCTGGGGGCTTAGGTGACTTGCTCAAGGGCACTTCAGTCATGACCTGCCCAGGGATCGAACCGGCAACCAGTGGTGGACAGTAACGAAGTAAATGTAATTCGTTACTGTACTTAAGTAACATTT